>JAQQAE010018802.1:0-11096 GCA_029823295.1 Pseudamia nigra | reverse complement strand
TTGTCCAGGCCTGTTTTGTGAGTTTGTTTTTTAAAATAATTCTGTTGAACTACAATTCAAAAGCAATGTCTGATTTTGACTGGTTAATTTTCATAAAATTTTTATTTATTATTACTTTTGTCAGATTTAAGTTATTTCTGTGACCATTATGGGTTTTTCTGTCATTAACAGAGGGGTACCAGCAATTTTATCCACATCTGTAGCTTGTTGTAACTGCAGGACTAATTCACTTTTGGTTGAATACAATTGGCTATGAATGTGATGTCATAAATAACAAAAATCTCAAATGACTTGTTTTTTCTGTTGTCTTTTTGTCTAGACAGGCAACAGTATTCACTGCTTGTAGTGCAAAGGTCCTGTATCATAATACTTAAATGTGTATCTAAGTTAGGAGTGAAATTTTTTTGTAAAAGGTTTTAACAACATAACATGCATGAATAAGATTTTTTTTTCTTGGTGTTTAAAGAAGCTCTTTGCCGTGCTTTAGTTCCACAGTGAGGTGTTATGACCACCCACTTTTCATCTCAATAGGCTCTGATTAGTTGAAGTGATCATTGCCAAGATGACCTGGGATCAGACCTTGACTCAAGACTACTGTAAACACAGAATAATACACTTTTCCTGAACAACTTTCTGAAAAAAAGTATCAGAAATAGTCATGACTTGTGCATGAGGGTAGGGCTAATTGTAACTTGAGTATGATAGAGTATTACTGGCTCATAGGGGTAAAGCTTGATGATGTCTTGTGATGTCACAAAGTACATTTTTTCTGTTATGTTATTATGTTTTGTGAAGATTCTGAGGACTGGCAGAACAGACCAAGCTCATGTTTTCACAGCTTTTATCTTACATCAGTGTATATCAACTTCAAAACTGAATTACGATGGGTTTTTGCAGTATGGGACCTTTTAAAGTAAGCTGTGTATCCGACACAGTCCTTCTCAGCACCTCCCTGAAACACCTCAGGAGTGTGCTCACCACATGCAGTGAAGCTTGGTCTCCTGGTGAGCTGGCAGAAGACCAAGCTTATGTGTTTTGGTGATGGACTAGAACCCTAACTCCCCCCCAGGTATTTCATTTACCTGGCCTCTATCATCACCAACAATGGCCAGGGAAGGACTGCAGATGTCGCCTTGCAGCTGCAGCCATGCAGTCTCTCTGGAAGCCCCCCCTGGCATCATCACTCAGCCTCTCACAAGGTGAAGCTACAATATGATAGCGTCTGGGGAATCACTTGTAGGATACAGAAGATCTGGCCCAAGACCACCACTGTTAGCAAACTCCGGCGAAGCTGACTGGCTCTACACTCAGTGATGACCCCTGCTGAGCAAGACCAGGCCTTCACAGTGTATTTGACATGACATAATAGATACAATAAATATAATCTACCCACAGAGGCTATTCAAATTCAGACTGAGCACAAAGAAGTGTGTTGATAACTTTTGAATTTGTGTAGCTCATCTTCCATTTGTTTAATCTTGGGTATTTAAATTTGATAGAGAATGTAATATATGACGATATATCTAGGATTTTTACCATCCACGCATATATCAGTTGCTTCTGTCTTTTAGCTCTGTGTGGACTGGTTTTCGTCTCCTTGCTCCATCTCTCTCCATCTGTCTCTCTACAGCTTTCCTTATCTTTGCTGTTCAGGTTTTTACTCCCCACTAATAATTTCCCTTTTCTAGTCACAGCTCTTCCAAACACCCACTCACCTCACACACCCACCAACCCAAATGTGTGAACCATCCCTCTGCCAACGAACACACACACAGACAAAACCAGCATGTGCACATGTACCGAGCTACCACATGAAATGGCTGCAGCTCTGTAATAGATAGGCCAAGCTGACGATGGTGACACCCTGTATCCATCACTGGGGCTTATCTGTCGACGGAGCTGGGAGGTTCAACACCACGCAGCCAGATGTAGAGGAGGCAGGGGGAGAGATTATGCTGTCTGCCGTCCTGCAAACCACCTAGCACACTGCACCACATAGGGTGGGGGACATTGAGAAAGGGTGGGAGAAAGAATAAAGGATGGAGGGAGAGCTCCAGCTGTTCTGTACCAATAAACACTTTTGTGTTCTGTTCTGCAGGCTGATTAAATGTAGATGACGTTCTATTCTGGGCAATTTAAAAAACAAAACAAAATAAACAAAAGATGTCTCATGACTGTGCAAAGAGTGGCGTTGGAGTCATGACATGCTTAGCCCTACTGTGCCGATATAGCTGTAAACAATAAGACTAAGCTAATGATTGTACTGTAAAAGTAGTGGCATTTGTGTGTACAGTAGACAGAGAGGGGGATTAGAATGTGAATCTGGACTGATCTACATTTTTCCTTTTGTGTCTCCTGAATGTGATAGACGTCATTTTGCGGCGGGCTCTCTTACACACCTGTTTCAGTACTGTCCATTACACAACTTCTAGTCTGCAATTTTTGTCTGGTTCTCAGAAGCCTAAGTTAGAGACATCCCACCTGATCACAGCCTGGCCAACTTAGGATGCTCGGTAGAGCCTTATATAATATGCAAATCGCTCTGCAGCTTGGAATGGTGGTGGCTAAGAAACTTATTCTCCAGGTTAAAGAGGAAAAGGACCATCCAGATTGTTTTCAGCGTAAAGTTCAACAGCCAGTATCTGTGATGATATGGGTGCCCGTAGCATGGGGGACGTCCGCATCAGTGAACGCACAATTAATGCTAAAAGGTACATACAGGTTTCGGAGCAACATATGCTGCTATCAAAGCAATGTCTTTTTCAGGGACATCCCTGCTTATTTCAGCAAGACAATGCTGAGACACATTATGCAAGTGTCAAAGCAACATGCCTTTGTAGTAAAAGAGTGGCGGTATTAGACTGATCTTCATTAGACTGACAGACAGTCCACAACTGTCTCCCTTTAAAAATGTGTGGCGCATTATGAAACATAAAATATGACAATGGAGACCCTGGACTGTTGAGCATCTGACGTCACACATCAAGAAAGAATGGGATAGAATTCACCAACAAAGCTTCAACAATTAGTCCCCAGTTTCTAAACACTTATTGAGTGTTGTTAAAAAGAAAGATGATGGAACACAGTGGTAAACATGACCCTGTCCCAACTCCTCTGAAAAGTGTTGCAGGCATGAAATTCAAAATGAGCCAGTATTTGCCAAAAACAATAAGCTTATCAGTTTGAACATTAAATATCTTGTATTCAATTGAATATAAATTGAAAATGATTTGCAAATTATTGTACTGTTTTTATTTGTCTTCTACTCAATGTCCCTACTTCACTGGAATTGGGGTTTGTAGTTTTCTGTTTTCTGCAGATATACATAGCCCAGTGGGTGCCAGCCTGTGTGTTCAACAGCTGGTTCTTCATACAGTTGTACCAGGATTTGTTTATGGCCTGTTTTAGCAAAGAAACATTGCATGCAATTGAAGTGAATAAACACTTTGAAACTACAGTACAGAGCATAAAAACAATAAGATACAGCACATATGCATTATGCTGAGACTTTATTATTATTAAAAAGACCCTCATAATTTACTAAGGGGCTTTAGAGAATATGAGAATGAAAAATGTAGAACGCACAGAGAAGTGTGTCACATAGTTTGTGTAAATGATTCCATTTATTCAGGACATATGGGTGGAGATAAGCTCGACAGTATGTCATCTCTCATATCTGGCAGCACTCACTGGTTTTCTGTTACACACAAATCCAGCATCACAGTTTCATCACACCCACCAGGCCTCAAAAGCAGACTTATCACTAACCGCAAAGTCATGATTTACAGAAGTGGATCACCCGGAACATAAGGTTTACTGCGAGATGAAACACATGCTTCAGTCAGCCTTTTAATATGGGACAATGAAATGATGAATGAAACTTGTCGCTCAGTTGATATCATGGCTGACTATAGGAGAAAACATTTTTTGGATAGTCTGCTTCAAAGGGTTGGAAAAACCATTGAACATTGTTTTCTGAATACGTTTACCAATGTTCTTTTTTGTCGACAAATATTCCAAATCTCAATTGGCGTTCATGGCCACTGAGATACAGAGATGAGGGGTCTTACATCTCGCCCCATACCTGCTTCTATGAATCAGCAAGCTAGACACATCACAGTAGCACCCTGTGACCCTTCTGAGCAAGACAACAGAATGTTGGCAAAACACATCAAGGTAAACAAACCTTGTCTATCTACAAAAAAGAAAATCAGTAAAAAATATTAATTTGTTAAAGGCAGCAGGAACCTTGTTGCACTTCATTTCTAAATGTTCCCTATGCTTCTAACTCCAGTTCTGGATAGTTGAAACAATCTGATAATTTTGTGTATCCTTCTCTTGCTTTGTGTCGGTGATGCCTCAAATCCTGTCTTAAGTGAATACTGGACAAATGTTCAGTTTTAACTTCAGTCCACGCACATATTATTACTCAAAGAGTGGTGGTTTTTGCTACAACTGAATAAAAAGATCAGTTGTTTTGGGGTCTAATAATATGGAAATAACTGTTTTTGTTTGCAAATAAAGATAACTTGTGACACAGTTGTATGAAAAAGTTTGGACACCCCTGACAACTTCTATTATTTTCATTTATAAATCAGTAGGTGTTTGGATCAGCAATTTAATTTTGATCTATCAAGTAACTGATAGACACAGTAATATTTCAACAGTGAAATGAGGTTTATTGGATGAACAGAAAAATGTGCAATATGCATCAAAATAAAGTTAGACAAGTAAATTTTGGCACCCCAACAGAAAAATCACATCAATATTTAGTAGAGCCTCCTTTTTGCTAAAATAACATCCTGCAGGCATTTCCCATAGCCTCTAATGAGAGTCTGGATTCAGGATGAAGGTATTTTGGATCATTCCTCCTTAAAAACATCTCCAGTTCAGTTAGGTTTGATGGTTGCTGAGCATGGGCAGCCCACTTCTAATCATCCCACAGATTTTCAGTGATATTCAGGTTTGGGGATGGCCATTCTAGAACATTGCACGTGTTCCTCTGCATGAATGACTGAGGAGATTTTGAGCTGTGTTTTGGGTCATTGTCTTGTTGAAATATCCAGCCCCAGCGTAACTTCGACTTTGTGACTAATTCTTGAACATTATTCTCAAGACTCTGTGATACTGAGGGGGATCCACGCGACCCTCAACTTTAACCGATTCCCAGCACCGGCACTGGCCACACACCCCACAGCATGATGGAACCGCCACCAAATTTTCCTGTGGATAGCACATGTTTTTCTTGCAATGCTGTGTTTTCACTGGCATACAGAACACAACTTGTTATGACCAAATAACTCAATTTTTGTTTCATCAGTCCACAGCATCCTATTCCAAAATGAAGCTAGCTTGTCTAAAAGTGCTTTTGCATACTTCAAGCAACTCTGTTTGTGGCGTATGTGCAGAAAAGGCTTCTTCCTCATCACTCTCCATTACAGCTTTTTGTTGTGCAAAATGTGCTGAATTGTTCAACACAGTGACACTGTCTGCAGCAAGATGATGTTGTAGGTCTATGGAGGCCGTCTGTGGGTCGTCTTTGATCGTTCTCACCATTCTTTACCTTAGCTATTTTTCTTGGCCTGCCACTTCTGGTCTTAACAAGAACTGTCCTAGTGGGCTTCCATTTCCTCACCATGTTCCATACGGCGGACACCAATAGCTGAAATCTCTGTGATAGCTTTATGTAGCCTTCCCCTAAACCATAATGTTGAATAATCTTTGTTTTCAGGTCATTTGAGAGTTGTTTTGATGCCTCCATGTTACCACTCTTCAGAGGAGAGTCAAAGAGAAGAACAACTTGCAGTTGGCTACTTTATGCACCTTTTCTCGTGATTGGATGCACTTGTTTATGAAGTTCAAGGCTTTTTTGTGTTCCAGTAAATGAGGGCTAAATAGTTACAGGTTTTCAAATAAACAAAATGACAACAGTGCCCACATTTATGCACCTGTTTAATTTTGTTGTGATGCATATTGCACATTTTCTGGTCATTCAATAACCAAGGCATTTTCAGATCCAGAGAACTGTTGCACATTGGATATTTTCTCTTTTTCATACTATTCTCTGTAAACCCTAGAGACAGTTTCTGTTGTGAAAACCCCAGTAGATCAGCAGTTCCATCGAGCACAAACAACCATACCATGTATAGAATCAAGTAAATCAACTGACTTCCCCATTCTCATGCTCAGTTTAAGCTTCAGCAGGTTGTCTTGACTGTCAATACACTGAATTGCTGCCATGTAATTTACTGTAGATTTGTTTTAATGAGTTGTGTACCTAATAAAGTGGCCAGTGAGTGCATACAGTCTATGCTCACATCTCTGGGAAGGTTCTGATTAGTTGTCTCCTAATATGTGTTTACAAGGGCAGTAATAAATGGTCCAGTGTTATTTCTCTGTTCTGTTGCCATATGAAACAAATGTAGCTAAAACGGGTTCATCAGAATACTATAAACTGTTTCCATTTTTATGTCCTTATGACTCAACTCTATAACTTAGTATCTTATTCTTAGACCTTGTTCAGACCAAAGACTGAGCTGAAATCTTCCAACTTTTTGTACTGAGAGGTTGAGTAAATCTCCTAAAGAGTTCACTTTAATAAGCAAGAAATCACAAAGTATTGAAACAGCTGATAATAATGCTCGATGTTGTAGTAACTACAGTCCATAAATGCTGAGAAAACCACAGACTAATGTTGTGTTCTAATAGATGAATCATAGTTTTTACAGGGGAGAACAAAGAGCAAGAAACATTAACAAGAGCAAACAGCAAAACAGACATGGAAATTAAAAAAAAAAACCCAAACAAATTAAAGAAAGAAAAAGAAAACACTGGATAATGATGAAGCTTTGATCTCCAAGAGAAATGACAGTCTCAGTTTTGAAACCTTTTTAGTTTTGAGTGTGGTACCTCTGTATGGCTACACTGTACAGCCATAACGTTATGACTGCAAACTGGTGACATGATCGTAATGTTGATCATAGCGTTCCAATTACTTGAACATTTAATCCTTGAAGTAGTTGCACCAAAAGCAGAAAATTGTCCAAACTAGGTTAAGATCTGAACAATTTAGGACCAAATAGTGATTGTACACGATTAGGTCATTGCATCCAAACCTGCAGATCTAGTTGGGTGTTCTAGTCTGCAGTGGATAGCACCCAAACAAAAGTGGTCTAGGGATGAACAACCTGAGTATTTGTGACAAGTGTTGGAAAAACGGAAGAACAGAAGGCCCAAAGTCACAACTTACAGGATTTTGAAGTACGTACTGTATGTGTCACTATAATGTCTAATGTGTAATGTACTGCTAGTTATTACAGCAGCTTTCAGAGGTCTGATAGAGCTCATGTCTTGGATTAGAGCTGCTCTGGCATCAAAAGGTAGTAATATTTTGTTCACTTAGATCAGGGGTCTCAAACTTGTGCCATGGAGGGCTGAGACCCTGCAGGTTTTCTCTTCACCCAGTCTCCAACAAGTAGATTTTACTGATTTAACTCCTCCTTCTGATTGCTGATCACCTGCTTTAGTGACTAGTTGCCCCTGACAACAGAAGTATTCTTGAAAATTCCCATGAGTTAAAAAGAATCCTCAGTTTTATGGTAAAATGAATGATGCTGCTGCATTATTTAGAAAGATCCCTCTCTGACTTTGATAAATACCTGAAGCCCAATACCTGACTTAAAGGAAGTCAGCAGGACACAGGGAAGGGTATGCATATTTTTCTCACACTTTACCCTGACATAATCATATTCTGTGGGAAAACCAGGCCAAACCCAACTAAACTTAAAGCTAAGGTAGATGCATTCTGTTTCTCTATTGTCATTTGACTGAGCGTTATATTTTGAGTGGGTTTTGTCTTGCAAGTACTGTTTGCACTGGCCAGCCTCAATGTCTTTTTCATGCACCAGTGATACAGTATATCATCTCTGCGGTGGATTGCAACATACTTTGAGCGTTTTAAAGTAATCCCATGACCAACAGCCACTCCAAGGCAGAGTGTGCGTCTACTGCAAACATAACTCCCTCAGCCTCAGCTGCTATGACTATTATTTTCATAGTTGAGCCTCACATTACAGAGCTTTGTAATATTACAATATGATGCAATATGATGAAAGACCGCTGCAGAATGGTCTTTCCATCAGGTATGTCTGAGGCATCTGCTAGCATAAACAGTTTTGTCAGTATGTGAATGTGTGTTGGTCATAGTTCTCCCACTCCATGACTTGAATTTCACAGCACTAAGACATCATCTGTTAATGTAAAACAGAAAACCAGAGGCTACTGCTTTGGCAAATCCTGCTCTATTTATGCTATTATTATTCTTATTCCTTTCCTGTGTCTCTGTACTCCTCTTTTCATCTTCCATAACTTTCTTACTTTCCACTCCTCCTCCTCATTTAACTTCTTTCCAGGTTGCTGCATCTGTGTTGCTTCATTTCTTTCTCTGATACAAGTTCCTTGTTTTCTCTGAGCCATAATTTCACTGGTGTAATGTCCTTTATTAGTGAAAATAAGACAAGGGAGTCAGGCTACAGGAATGCTCCTATCTCCCCAGACAACCTACAAATTACAATGATGGAAAGTTATGATGATCTGTTTTACTGGATCTGTAAAATTTCTGAATTAACTTTAGAAATCCCACACCGCATTACTGTGGGTGTTCTAGCCAGATAAAAATATGACCAGTCTGGAATTTGGATCAAATAATGTCCAGGGAGGCATTATTTGGGGAAGAAAAAAAAAGCAACATCAAATTATCCTGGAAAAGTTAGCTAATGTCAGCATTCTATGATATGAATTCAAAGCTCATTTATATTTTAGGTTGATGAGGTTTATTTTAGAAAATGATTTAATGGAAATACAACAAATTGCATCACTTTATAAGACATGGGTACCAAAAATAGACTGTATATAAATGATGGACAAACCCACCATGACATCATGCATGTTACTGAAGAGTTGTTTGATGCCTTCAAGCATCACCATATTGACATCACTACTTATTCACTCTGATCCAGTCTGATCTAAAATTGGACTTAGATGTAGGATATAGTGCAGTTAAGAGTGAAGGCTCTGACTCAAATATGCCCTTAATTCTGCAAAATAAAAAAAAAAAAAAAATTTATATATATATATATCAATGTTTGGTTCATCAAAACAAGAAAGCTATATACAAACTCACCACCACAGAGGTGTAAATAGAGACCAAAACCATTGTCTGTACCAGACTGTAAACATGTTTATTTTTAATATAAATTTGGACTCCTTTGACTCGCCTTTGGACACTGACAGTACTGCAGGTTTAAACACTGTTCCAGATCGTGGGACATAACTTCAGAACAATATTATATTACAGTTGATTATGCGTGCCCAACATTTTCTGATTTTGACTGAATGATGCCACCATTTACATATATTATGTTTGTCAATAGGAAAGACAATTTGTACACAAGGTGTAATGTTAGTTAGGTTTGTTTGAGTACACTCAGTGGTCCTCATTTATCAAACAAACATAGAAACCAGTGCAGATTCAAGCATAAAAACTATTATATGCCAACAGTCATATGTGATTCATCAAAATGTTATATCTCATCAATTTTGGTGTACAAAACATTCAGCCTTGATAAATCCGACAGCTGAAAACAATGGCTGTTTTGCATGTTTCGCCCCTAATTATTCTACACCACACCTGTTGATGCAGGATATGATCAAGAAGAGGAACTCCTCTGACCATGCAATGTAAAATATTCAATAGACTGACTGACTAACCTAATAGACTGACTAAAGGCCCATTTATGCTCTACACTAAGTTCACATGGGGGTGTTCTGTCCAGTCTCTGTGTACATTATGTACCAAGTTTTGTACATTTTCAAGGAGCTTATGGATGTGTACCTCAACACAGAAAACAGAGCAGTACCACTGGAAGTCATAGGGGGCAGTGCTGCGCCGTATAGCCCATGTGGCAGAAGCAGAAGAATAAAAAGAACAGAACACACCATAAACACTGAAAGACGAACAGAAATGATTCAACTTTTTGAGAAGAGGCTGTGCCATAGACTGGATACATCAGTATCATCCTGGACAACATCTTGGCACCAAAAACAGGATGCAACTGTATTTGGAGGAACAGCGGTGGTGCACAGGGAGCGTAGCCTACGGACCCCCTAAAACTTCACCAAGCGGTGTTAGACAAAGTTATATTACAGTGTAGTGTAAACACTTACCCACAACTGCAGTCGAGTGTATCTCAGATAAAACTATGTCCATATTGAATAATTAGAAGATACTAAGGTCCGACTCGGTCCTACCCCACCGGCAAGACAAGTTACCAGCATGCCATCAAACCCCAACAACCTGATGTCGGATTATTTGCCAGAATATTTTAATAACTGAGAAAAAAGTTAAAGATGGACCAGATCACATATTAGAGGGTCCAAATTAAATGTTTGACTCATGACAAAAAAAATTTCACTTAGTATTTTCAGAGAGAAATCCAATGTAACTCCACACGCGAGGACAGAGCAGTCTGAACTCCGCACTGCCAGCTAGTGGATATATTGTGTACATCCACACCGATGTAAAGTATGCATTGGAGCATTAAGGACAGTGATGTTGACAATGTTAGATACACAACGCACTGAGCCTAGAGCATAAATGGGCCTTAATGATTTCTGACCAAGGAGAGAAGAGTTTTCTCGTGCATGGCATTTGTTTATAAGTTTTTACCAATACAGACTGATGTCCTGTGAACACAATCCACCCAAAGTACAAGTACAACAAATGTATTGTTTCATCCCCTGAATCGGAACAAAGCAAATGAGCCACAAGTGTGAACACACCCTAAGTTTACCGCTGACAAACTGACTGACACAATTGCCAGGTGGACTGTAAAAACAGCAAAGGGGCTTTATGAAGGATTTACAAATTGCATCTCAAGATGCTTTATACAAAACACCATCTAGAAGCATAATAACAAAAATCCACAGGCTCTATGAATCTGAAAAGAAAATAAATAGACAGTGGTCCTGACAGGAGACACTGGACTTCAGTGAGTAACACTAACTATTTAAATATCTTGCTACTCCTGCAACCACTG
>JAQQAE010018801.1:0-11096 GCA_029823295.1 Pseudamia nigra | reverse complement strand
TTTGCGCAGCAGTTAGACTGTAGCATCATCGGTGCAAGATCTTGGTGAAAAATGAATGCAACACTGGATGGAAATAAGTTGCAGAAGTTTATTGAAACAATGCATGCTGTCATCAAAGCTAAAGGTGGTCCAATGAAATATTAGAGTGTGTGACCTTTTTTTTTGGTGGCAACTTTTTTTTGGCCAGGCAGTATATTTCACTAAACATCTTCTCCTGCCTCCACATGCCAGAAGCACAATTCAACCCAAACTCACCACCTCGCAGAGCGGAGAAATTCATTAAAGTGTGGATGTGACCAAAACCCACCTAAACATAAGCCACAGTCAGTGTATATATGACCTGATCTCCTACGTGCTGACCTATCTGTACCTCCTCTAATATGAGTGTGGACCAGCACGGCAGGGGGGATCGTCGCTCTTAAACCAGACCGGGGTCTCCTCCTCAGCCCTATGGCTAGAACATGCCGTCCACTAACCAGAGGCTCATTGTCCACAGAGTAGACGTGTGGTGTGAGGCAGTAAGACGTCCTGTCCCTCACTCACTATGTCCTTCTTCTTCATCAGTTCAGTAGTGTAGATGCATTGTGGAGTAGTACTGCCATCCACAGTACAAGGTGTACTTCACAGTCAGTCTACATCTCTGTACCGTCTCTGTAGCGAATGAACATTCCCCGATTGGTCCACTCTGCATCAGGACTGTGGAGATGTCAAACAGTCTGATTATTCTTATAAGTGGAGATTTTGTTTAGTCCTTACACATCGTGTGTGAACACAGGCATAGAGGATAAAAAAGTTACAGTTAGTATTAAATATTAACCTAAGCATGGGGCTTTAAGCTCTCCCACTGGTCTTATTAGTGGTAATCACTCTAGTATTGCATTTTTTATTAGTTCTGCAGTTTGACATGCATTTATTCATTCTTGCGTCTCAGTCAGAAACATGATGCAACCTATAGCAATCTGCGCACCACTGGATGTTCTCGTCATTTTAATATACTTAACATTTGTTTTGTGCGCTGCTCTCTGATCTGCTTCTCAAAAACAGACACATTTCTCATGTTTGTCTGACATTTCAAAGAACATGTGTCTGCGTTCACGCTTCCTGAGCAGCATACAATCATTTCTGCTTTTAGTTGAGAAATCAGTGTGGCTCCTGCTGGTAAATGAGGACTCTGTTGCACCGGACTGGAGGATGTGTGATTGCAGTCGGTTCGGTCTGATTGCGTGTTTCCATGGGATGTGAGTGAACACGTCTGATTGTCATTTCAGACCGTTTTTGAGTTGATTTCTGGGTAATCTTCTGGAATGAGGGTATGAATAACAGTCTTTACTATAATGTTGAGGAGCTGTTGTACACATCCAGGATGATGTGAACCAGGACACAGACACATTGGCCTTCACATGTGGATCACTTTCACAAGCACCTCACACACGAGACCCCGACTCACGGCATCGACAGCTGCAATGTCCACAGTTTTACTACACGCAACATTTTACACTGTCAAAACAATCATGAATCAAATGTGGTTCAAGTCAGAATCAACGATCAGGAGGTGATCTGTAATGTTGACTCCAGACAAACTGCTGTAACTAGAGGTGACTAGAGGTTTGATTCTCAGAGGTCCATGGTTCAACTCATCCACTCATAAAGCTCAGAAATGAGGACAGCGTTGAGATCCAGCGTTTCACCAGATCTCCATATCTAGTGAATCCATGCGACTGTGGAGACCGTACTGAATGCTGCCTTACAGAAGTCCCTGCATGGTGCAGACGCCCACATGCGACGCCTTGTGCTTGATGCCACCCCCCACCCCCCACCAGGTGAAACTCATCCTCACAGGCCACTGCTATAAATACCCTGCGCTACCTCGCTACCTGCACCTGACACCACCTGATTCTGTCGGAGCCAGTGCTGCGAATGATTCTCCATGCTTCCATTTTATACCACCTTGTACTAAAAAGTAATCAGTAACTTATTACCCTACACAGAATGTAATATTGTAAAGAAACTTATTTCTTTCAAATGCAAGTAACTAGTGATATGTAATATATTACATTTTAAAAGTAGCTGCTGATAAGTATGAAATATTCGCATCCAAACAACAAAAACAACTGAAGAGTTTGCAGAAACTCCTGAAAATCGATGAAGAACCGTCCAACACATTCAGGCGTAGGCTGGACCAGAGAGATGGGACATGTGGAGGAAGCGATTACCCATCATGCCTAGCGTCAGCTGTAACCATGTGTCGAACTGATGGTTCTTTTTCTGATGGTACAGCTGGTTCCAAGACGACAACGTGAGGCTGAAACGGTGAGTGTGTTCCCACCTGGACTGACCTCCACACCTGAACCCCACCCATCATCTTCAGGACGTACTGGAGGAGACCCTACATGAATTCAACTCATTCGACATATTAATGTTTCTTAGTGAGGATGGTATTAATTTTAATATATAGCACTATGAGGATGTGCCAAATTATTGGTATTGTTCAGAGGGAGGGTCCACACTCATGTATAGAAGTTGTTCTCTTCCTGCAGAAGCATCAAACTCGTACAGGATGCTTCATGGATATAAATATATGTCTATCACAATTACATATCCTGGGTTAATGCACAAGAAATATATCACAAACATCATACAACACAAATGTGACTAATTCCATACATTATAAATTGTGGTTAGCTATGAGACTGAGGGGCAGTGGACGCACCACAGATATATTTCATATTATGAGATCCATAAGTCATAATTACGAGATAGTGGGTTTTATTTTTTGTTTGATGAATGCAATGTGCTTCTGTAGACATGAACCTGATACATGTGTGTTCATGTAAGACTGTGAATGAATGTTTGCTGGGGGTCAGAGACGGATACAGATGTATTTTACCCCACCAGTATGTGAGTGAGGAGTCAGTGAATGAGTGTAAGGGGCTTTGTGAAAAGCACAATATAAATCCAATCCATTTATCCATTTTTATGGAGACACACTGGTGTTGTAATTGTCATGTATAAGTCAAGGAGTTTCAGGGACTGGATCATTTACCAGGTTAGACTGAAAGTTTATATTTGTGTCAGATTTCAGACTCAGTGGAGGTCAGCAGATGTTTAAGTAGAAGACAGAAACTTGTGGACTATGTTCACAACACACTTTTTTTTTTTAACTTTTTCTCTTTTTTTCTATTTTTGTCATTTTCATAGTACATCTCAAAGATCCACAAGCTTCAGCCATGTTGACTGACAGGTCACCTGTTTAACCGTTTCTATGGGTCAGCACAGCTTACAGCCTCACAGGTGTCAATCTAATACGTCTGTTCTTTTCTTACCTGTACCAGGTGTTGAAGGAATCTGAAAAGCAGACTGTCTCCTCAGTCATCCTGTGGTTAGATACGATACAGACCCTAACTCTGTATTACTGATCTACCACTGTTTTCAACTCTGTCAGTGAATTTATGAGTTTGTGGAAGTGTGTGGTTTTAGCCGTGTTGATCCATTTGACTGGACCTTTAACTCAACCCATGTGCTATCCAGAACCTAACACACTCCAACACACACTCGACGCTCATCACATCAAATCACTGAACATTTTTAATGAAATGTTTCTAATGTGAGGCTATCAACACCTGTGGAACTCTAACCCAAAGTAGACATGTGCCTAGAACAACTCTGACTCACCTGCAATAGCATAGTGTGATAAACCCCAGACAGACTGAAAAGTTTTAAAGTTAGTGTGGTGAATTAGGTTTTCACCTCACAACTCATGGATAAACACAGAGAAGTCTCCTGTTCCCTGTTCACTTTAAAATGAAAGTCATTGTGCATCACGTCCATAGGCTGCTTGATGGAAACTTTCCACAGTTTATCGACTGTGCACAGCTGGACTGTTTACTCAGTAAGTGAACTGTGTCTCCAGGTGACTTGTCTTTTGCACACATTGAATCACTCCACAGGTGAGCAGCGTTCTGCTTTTCATCACTCTACACTTCTCCTGGCATTTGGTGACATTTATAGCCACTACTGTGGAGCCAGAGGCTAACAAAGACACAACACTACAATAAGTGTTAAATTTATGTTCAGGGTCTCAAACTTATCCAAACTCTGAAACGAGTGATCCAGTATGGTACCCACTAAACTCCAGGTGACAGGTTTGATATTTTACAGCTTAGACTGACTTGATTCCATCAGCGCATGCCCCACTCGTATGTAGGTCATTTGGCCTCCACAGGGCAGACATCTATGTAGAACTATTCAGTCACATGTTGCCATATATAAAATACTGCATTTACACCAGTATCAGAAGCAATACCTATCCCTACAGACAAGGAAAACTCATAACATCTTCCATCTTGATGTGTGTGTGTTGTAGATGAACACATTAGTGTGTGTGTTGTAGATTAACACGTTAGTGTGTGTTTTGTAGATGAACATGTTAGTGTGTGCGTTGTACATCAGTGGTCCCCAACCTCCAAGCCGCAGACCGGTACCAGTCCGTGGGTCAATGGGTGCTGGGCTGCACGGAAAGAATACATAACTTCCATTATTTCCGTTTTAGTTATTATCTGATTCTGAACGGTGTTTTATTTTGAAAAATTAACAGATTCTCTTCACATTATTGTCTTACCTACATCCGCTACCTTCTTAAACAGGCTGTGTCTGCTGGAAACACATAGTACATTAGCGCTAACTTGAAAACCTCAAACTAGCAAAATGAATGAAAAACAAACGTCTTTGGAAAGTTTGTTTGTGCAGAGTAAAAGAGCCAGTGAAGAGACGGAAGACAAGCCTATGACTTCCAAGAAAAATAAAACTGTACAGTATATAACAGTCAATACCAGGATCCTACTTGAAATATGGATTTACTACAACACGTTGTTTCCACGCATCGAGCCGCTCTGCATAATATGCAGGAACTGGTTCTAATGAGGCAATGAAGCCTTCAAAACTGCTTCGCCACTTGGAAACCAAGCATATGCAATAAAAGACAAGCCTTGAAGTGTGAAGCAGGGTTTTCTACAGTGACAGAAACCAAAACAAAATTATGGAGCAGACTGGACATAAGCAACATGCTTTGGGTGTCATCGTCTCCCGTTACCCCTCGATGGGACCGTCTCATTGCAGAGAAACAAGTTCAGGCTCCCACTGATTTAACGTCATGGTGAGTTGTATTTGTCATGCACTTTGTATTTGTTCTTGTGGTGGATCTTATGTTGAAGGCATGTTTAACCTTTACCGTTAGGAACAGAGAGTGTGGGGCTTGGAGGCCATTACTCATGTTATGATGTTTGCGCAATGTGACGAGGACGCTGCTAATAAATTTGCAAACACAGTGGATTCACATTAATTATTATGTTTAGAAAATACCAGTTTCTGTGCCGGTCGTATCATTTTATTTTGTTGTATTTGAGGCGCTGAGTTGCAGAACCCGATAAGCGCCAGAAATAAGAAACGGAGAAAAACGATGTTAAAGTTTAGCGACTTTCAAAATGCCATGAATAATAAAAGCAATAATAAACAGCAAGAACATGGGACCATAATGACTCTTGTACATGTTAGAGGAGGCTTTGAGGAATACGGTGCTACATAACTCGATTTGGCCGCGTGGCACTTACTCTGCAAATGAGCGCCTCATTTACCCGCCACACCAAGGCCGGTCCGTGAAAATATTGTCTGACATTAAACCGGTCTGTGGTGCAAAAAAGGTTAGTGTGTGTGCTGATGAGGCAGTTTGCAGCAGCATCACTATGACCACCGGCTACACTGAGTTCTCTCGTCTCTGCAGTGCAAAACAAAGCATCTGGTCACATGGAGCTTGATCCTGCCCTGCAACACAAATAAACTGGTCCTGGAGGGCAGCAGGTCAAAGTTGAACCAGTACAAACAGGAACTAGGCTGAAGCTGCATGACTTGGTGAGGCGGTACGAGTGTGTATGACGTTCTGAGTAAAAATGTCTCTGTTGCTCCAAAAACTATTTTAATGCTCTGTGAACAGAATCATGCATATTCAGAGCTGATGCTTTCCCGTGGCTCACAATCCTCGTGTGGTCTGAGGTCCTCTCACTCAGAGATCCATGGTGGAGGCTCTGAATGAAGATGTTCACTCTGTGTGGAATGTGAGGACTCTTCAGAGGAGACATCTACAGTAACATGTCACATGGACTGTTGTAGACAGACTGGTTAAAAATGCTGATTCAGTGGTTGGAGGGAGGCTGGATTCACCGTGTTGGACAGATGGAGGACATCATGGACAACCCAGACTGTCCTTTTCACCTCATTCTGTCCCAACAGATTTGGAGCTGTAGTGGACGACTGACAGGGGTCCTTCAGGCGTTTTCTTCCATCAGACCCTCTCACGTGTCTGCATGTCCTCTTTAACCACGTCCATACATCTCCTCTTTGTCTCCAACAGAACATCAACATGTTTGAACCTGTAAATTGCAGCCTTTTGTGACTGCATGACTGCTCAGGTTGTTTCATGATTAAAACGCTCCATTGTTTATGAGAGACATGAGGACAAGTGAGGAGCGAGAGCAGTAGATGCACATTGTGTTCACAGTTCAACACAGAATGTCCTGTTTTCCATTAAGTGTTTGGTGCCTTTTACTGCTGTTAATGACTTACGCTTTTTGTTGAGTTTTCACACATTTGCTTTAGTTCTTCTATTGATGTTCTCTGCACCTTTTTATGTGTTTATGAGTTCTGTGGAGCAGTGAATGGTTTTATAGAGCCCCGGTGGGAGGCACATTACAATGCATCAGAAGAAGACTGTTGAGCATTTTTCATTAACTCTGAATAAACAGCTGCAGTTTTTCACATTCGCCGTCCTGAGTGGAGTAAATTAATTCTATAATGGGGCCATTACAGAGGTGATTGAATATTTTTATGTTAAAATGAGTGTGAATTTTTGACTAATGTAAATGTTTGCTGTGTACTATATCGACACAATAGGTTTCATATTAAACTTTTAGTACCTGCTTGACACACTGGGTTTGCCTGTTCCCAGATCAGCTTAACACAGACCTTCAGAGGGATTCTCATGACATGATATAAACCACAGGATGCTATTCTGACTAATTCTGTTCTAAACCAGTGTACAAATTCAGCTTCCATGCTGATGAATGACATGAGAAATATGGACTTCAGTGATTCTTCCTCTGCACTAGAAATTCTAGTCTTTGCTTATTAAGCAAATCACTAAAATCAATGGTCTGCTACCTTTTAATGAGTGTCAGTGCATCACTTTGAGCCAGACATTCATATGTCCTATGGTGTTATTACACAGTCTTAGGGATGTGAATCAGTACAAACACAGTTCTAATAACCGGTAGCACAGTGTGGCTCCGAAGGACCAGCTCACACAAAAACACTGGACTCGTCTCTAAAAACACTACGTCAGTGTCTTTATTCTGATTCTTGTTTTTATTTCAGGCAGAATGCTCTAGCCTGCTTTAAATGTGTTTTTAAATAGCTAATATACATTTTATTTTGGCAGAGACTGTGCTCTGGCATGATCTAATATATTACTGGACAAAGTGACCGTGACGTCACCCATTAGTTTCTGAAGGGCCGTTTTGAGGCCAAATGAGTTGTCACTTCCTGGACGACATCTTGGAGCCAAAAACAGGATATAACCATATCTGGATGAACGGCAGTGGGGCTTCATGTCAGGGGACTCATGGGAAGCTAATATTAGCCATGAGCTTCCTGATGTGGTAAAACTTCACCATGCAGTATCAAACAAAGTCATATTACGGTGTTGTTGGTGTAAACACTTACCCACAGCTGCAGTCGAGTATATCTCATGTATAACTATGAACATATTGACGAAATAGAGGATACGAAGGTCCAAATCTGACCAACTTAACGAGCAAACTATTGCTATAGGCACAGGCCAATCAAACCCCTGCACAGCAGTGATTTGTTGGATTATTTGCTGTGATATCTTAATAATGGAGCAAAAAGTTAAAGATGGACCACCATGTTACTTATTACAGGGTCCAAATAAAACATTTGAGACCATGATGACCCATGAAAAAAATTCATTCGCTGAGAATTTGCAGATTGAAGTCCAATGTATCTCTATGGGAAAAAAGCTTCTTGGAGCTGGACGATCAATTCCCCAGCAGCCAAGCAGTGGGATTACAACATAAAGTTACTTCCGCATTGGCCTCACTGAACAGCCCCTGTAATTGCCCCTTGGTGAGGAGACATAGATGGGACCTTTGTATTCATATAGACAACATGACCTTCTCATCCACATGCTTGGATTCAGCAGCCTGATGAAAGCACATGGGCCAACATCTGACAAACATGACTCAATGGAAACAGTAACATGGACAGCAACATGTAGAGTCACATGACACATCTCCTCTGGATTTGGACAACTTCTTCAACTGCCTCACCTGTCAGGATCCAGTCCTGGTCTTGGACTTCTCCCCTGTCTTGTGTGTATTCCCCTCCCTGTGTGCAGCTGGCTCCTTTTTTCCAGGGCATGTGTGGGCAGGACAGATCTCCTATGGCAGATGACACACCTGTATCTAATTCCACCTTCATCAGCAGCAGTATATAAGCCTGGTTCTTCTGCTGCTCCTTGCCAGTTCGTTGTTACACAACTACCTGTTAGTGACCAGTGGCTCAGCATTAGATTGATAGTTTATTGATATTGTACTTACCTCCTCCTGTGTTCAGGTACCATCTCCTATTACCTGCTTCTCGGTCCCATTGCTTGTCTGCCTGCCTGTCTCCCCGTCTGCCTGCCTTCCAGCCAGCCACTTACCTGCTAGTCTTCCTGTAAAGTTAAAGTCATACTTACCTCACCATTGTAATAAACCTTACCAACTTTACCTGCTGTCCTCTGTTTTTGGGTCCAGTCGGAACTGCCCAAAAACAGAGGTCCCAAAAACTATCAATGTAATGCTGAGCCAGTGGTCACTAACAGGTAGTTGTGTAACAACGACCTGGCAAGGAGCAGCAGAAGAACCAGGCTTATGTACTGCTGCTGATGAAGGTGGAATTGGATACAGGTGTGCCATCTGCCATAGGAGATCTGTCCTGCCCACACACAGCCTGGAAAGGAGGATCCAGCTGCACACAGGGAGGGGAATACACACAAGACAGGGGAGAAGTCCAAGACCAGGACTGGATCCTGACATCACCTAAGACACACTGAGAGGACACTAACAGTGAGAGCCACATACGTATACCAAGCATCCACCCTGGTGATTCCACACAGTGAAAGGACAGATTTGACATATAGCACACACTGAGGTGCTGAGACATCAGAAATCTATGTAAAGATTGTATTCTTGAGAGACATGATAGACTTGGTAAAATACAACTAAACATGCATGGAATAAAACATTATTAAAATTAAAATGCACCAACATGCCCCTCCTTGAATCTCCACCTTATCATGGTGGAGGGGTTTGTGTGCCTGAGTGATCCTAGGAGCTATGTTGTCAGGGCTAATTCTCCCCTGGTAGGGTCTCCCAAGACAAACTGGTCCTAGGTGACAGGGCAGACTAAGAGCGGTTCAGAAGACCCTTATGACTATGCCTTCCTGTGGGCCCACCACCTGCAGGAAACGTCATAAGGATCTGGTGATGTGTGGTTTGGGTGGCAGCCAAAGGCGGAGGTCTGGGTGGTCCAATCCCTGGTTGCCAAAACCAACTCCAACTGGGAGGAGACCCTGGGGCAGACCCAGGACACACTGAAGGGACTATGTCTCTCGGCTGGCCTGGGAACACCTGGGGTCCCCCCAGAGGAGCTGGAGAAGGGGCCCGGGAAGAGGGAAGACTGGGCTTCTCTGCTTAGACCCTGAGCAGGATTGGCAGAAGATGATGGATGGATGCATCCACGGTAGTAAACCATTTGTCGACCTATTTTCCCTTCAACCCTCACACACACATGTACAAGGCACCTTCCTCACTGCTGCTTAGTGCAACAGTGGATTTGTGACACATTACTGTATGTAAGAGCAGCGCGTGAAGAGCTTTGGAGGGGGTTACACGCTGCCACTGAGCATATAAGTGGCTTTTGTTCCGCTGTTGTTGTTCTGTGCTGCACAAAAAACACCTTTATGTCAACGTGGAGCTAAATGAGAGTGAAGCAGTAAATATGAAACCTCTATTTGAGTGGACGGTGCTGAGTGATGGATATAATGTACTTATTTATGATCCTAAAAAGAAAACAACAGCACTCATTTATTTAACCCTTGATTTTAAATTTTCTCAGCCTGTGTTTGTAGCTCTACAGTTTTATGCCCCTTTTCCACTAGTACCTACTCAGCTCGACTCAGATCGCTTTGGGACTGTTTCCATTAGGTCATAGTACCTGGTACCTGGTACTTTTTTAGTACCTGCTCAGCCGGGGTTCTGAGCGAACTGAGTCAAGTAGAGAACTTGATGTACACAGACTACAGGCCTCTGATTGGCTAGGGCGTGGCGTCACTGGACACATCTCAAGAAAGACTCCGACACAACAAGGAACTGCGCCATTTTTAAAAACATAGCAACAGTGACCGTATATTTATTTCATTGCTTTTATTAATCGACAATAGCAACATGTAAATCTACTCTGTGTCCAACGACGAGGTCCAGACATTTGTGTGTCTGGTGACTGAGACAGAATTAAGAGGGAGCTCGAAGGAGCAGCAAGACACAATTAGAAGTGGTTCAATCTAATGGAAACAACTGAGAACCTGATAATGGTGAGTGTTTTTGACTTAATGCTAAAGCATCTTTAACGTTACTTCTCCCGACGGTGATAAACTCACTATGAACAAACAATATTTTTAAACGTCGTTGACTTGTGTCTGCAGACAATGGACTAGGTTAGTTAGTTGAGCCACCAATGCTAACTCCGTACTCTGCTTGTATTTTGTGCTCACTGTCTAACACAGTGTTTCCCAACCTTTTTGAGCCAAGGCACACATTTTACATTGGAAAAATCACGAGGCACACCACGGAACAAAAATGTTGCAACAAGTATATTTCTTGAAATAAAGTTAATATCCAGTCTAAACTGATTTACTCAGTGTGAACCCTGGGCCTGCTTAGTTGAACACAAAGCTGATATTCTTGCAGGAATTGAAGACAGACACA
>JAQQAE010018800.1:0-11096 GCA_029823295.1 Pseudamia nigra | reverse complement strand
CCGTGTAATAGGACACACCTGGGCAGCAAAACACACCTGTCAGTCATATGTTCCAATAATTTTGCTCACTTGAAAAACGGGTTGGTTCAAACAAAAGGTGGTATCTTCTAAGTTCTCTAACAAATTTTGATGTAAATGCCTGGAAAGAGAAGCTGAAATACTGATCTTTTGTCTCATATTCATTGCTTGATGTCAAACCCAAATGTTTTCACTGTACAGAAAAATAAAGGAATTGGCCTCACTGTTCCAATACTTTCAGAGGGCACTGTATTTGTTTATTGCCACTGAGTGTAATACAGTTTTTTCTGAAGTAAGGTCCATGTTTGTGTCACTTTCCAACACAGACAGATGGTTAGGTAGGTTTAGGCATAAACCTAATTGCTAAATGTATGAAAGCACACTGCATGAAAGGGGACACAAACCCAGGCGCACTGGGGCTGGTGTACCACAACAATCCCCTCAACCACATCCTTCCAAGAATATTGATGCATGTAGTAACACCACCTGGCTGATATTGTTAATTTCTGACATCTAAGGAAATTTGCTGTAGGTGTCTAATGTTACTGCAGGTGGGTTAACATTGGAGTACCTCATCAGGTACCTGTGCATGTCTAAGGCTCCAAGGGCTTTGACATTACAGAGTCGTTTGATGCATTAGAAGTGATCAGCTGTGATGATGATTTGTGCATCAATCTGAGCCACTTTGTTGCACACAGAGCAGTTCAAATAGCTTTAGTTAAAACTTATTTCATAATTAAACCTTGAAAGGATTATGAAATATTGCATAATGCTTTTGCTGTAACTTGAACTTTATGTAGAAGTAAAGCTAAAACACTTGGTAGCTGAAAACAGTGTAGCAACCAATCAGACTGACTACATCCTATCGACACTATAGAACCCCCTACTCCACCTATAAGTTTTGATCACAGTGTCAACATTGGTACTTATGGCACTATTTGCAACTTATTGAACAAGCTTTGTAAAAACATCAACTACATGTAATATGGTAGTTGCAGAATCATCAAATAGAAACTTTCAATCTTTTGGTAATAAAATGTCATTTTGTGTCTAGAGATAGTGGATAACACAGGAGCACTAAGAACACAGTGAAGAAATAACTTAAAAAGGGGTTGTTTGGTTAACTGGTCTCTAAGTTAAAACATTAAATATGACATTTAAGTTGATTAGTGATATGTACAACATAGATCCTAAAAAATATTATTGCTCTATACTCTAGGCAAAAAATAAAGTCAACCAAGGTTTCCAGAGCATGTTTGGAGCCTGTTTGTCTGGTGAACACGTACAGTATGCATGTAGATTAACAAACACACACACACACACACACACACACACACACACACACTGGTATGTAGACACAGAAACAGTTTCTTGATGATTAGATATTGCACTATTCTCTTGATCCAGTCTGCTACTGGTTTGCCTTGAAAGCCACTCCAATCACTGTAGCAGCATTTAAATTAATCTGGTTGAACTGATGATTCATCTTCACATGGAGATTCACAGAGTTATGGCTAAAAACACAATAATGATACGCTTGACACAGCTGACTGACAGTCAGTTTCATGGTTCTACTCAAGGACTCTTCAAAAAGAAGGACGCACCATGTCATTAGCATAAAACAAACTTGTGGAATCACTTGGAAGCCAGATTTCAGAAGATGTGGCTTCCAGTGTGGCAGTAGCAAGTTTCCTGAAGAATGTTGATGCCTCTGTGACTATTCCTTCTTCTTCAAATTCCTTGGTTCTTTCCATTGTGCCACTGGTGCCTAGTTTTCAGCGTGAAAAGCCTCAGGACTTGATGCTCCATCATCACTGAGGATCTCGGTGTTTGTGAAGGTCCCAGCAAGTGATGCGCCCAGGGCCTGCCTGACCGGCGCCATCTCTGACAAAATGATGTTATCATGGTTGCTCACCAAAGTAGCCTTATCCATGATCTCCTTGCTATGCTTGGACACCACAGCATCTAAAAAGTCATATTTGTGAGACAACATACCACTTTCAAACAGGTACTTTGTGAGATAGGAAAAGGCCACATTAGCTAAAAATGAGGCTGCCATAGACACAGTCTTGAACGGGAACCTCTGCTGGACAAAGTACTCTACGTCCCCAGTGAGATGGTGGATTTTCTCCTGGGTCACCCAACCAGGGTAGTAGATGAAGGGAGGAAGCTTGAGGTAGGGCTCTCCGCCACCAATACGTAGTAGGAGGCCAAAGATATAACCGGCCACGGAGCCGTAGGTGTTAGTGCCTTTTACAAACAGTACACTGAGGAGTTGGGGAAAGATGATGACATAGACCAAGTCAGAGCTCAGGTACCACAGACCGTACACAGATCCTGTTAGCAACGCCATAGCTGTGGCCAAAGCGCCAAACACAAAGATTGTGAAGCGCATCACCCAAACAATTTCGCTATCAGAAGCCTGGAAGAAACAAGACAGAGAAAAATAAAGTGAGATTAAATTGTGAAAAATCTAAAGCCTAAAATCTAAAACAAAATGCATTAACACAGTCACTCCATATTTTCATGTACTTATTTTTTGAAAAAAATCCAAGAATGAAGGAAAGTAAAATTGAGGGTATTTTGAAATCTTGCCATCTCCATTCCTGATTAACTATTACACAATACTTTAATGGAAATACAGATATAATATATTTTGGAGATTTTTAAACTTTTTAGACTCAAGACCCAAAGGTACATTTGTTTTCTCTTTGCAGGCCAGACATATTGAACTTTTCTATGCTTTCTATATACTCATGAGGGTTCAGCCTTGAATTGTGAAGCACCTAGAGATAATCTTGGATTATGATTGGCACTATACAAATACAATTGAATTGAATTGTGCATATTACTTTTTAAATATAGACAAGATAATCTAATGGATAAGACTGAACACATTGGTTCAAAATTAACAAAATAATGACATGGATTGATACATGAGTTATCGTGGAACCAAAATCCACCATTTTCAGCAGAAAATGAAAAATTTGTGCTTCAAGTGTACACTGAATTGACTCAGGTTACATTTTTACATTCATTCAAGGCCATGTTTGACAGTGACATTTTTAAACCACTGAGAAGGAACTCAAATGGATTTATTGATTGGGTGACTGATGTTTTCAAAAATTGTCTATAACTGGGCTGATGATTGTTACCGCTACTGTTGGCACTTACCGACTGGCGAAAGGCAAGTTGATAGATGTTTCTAGCAAACATGGAGCTGGCTGAGAGAATGGACGAGTCTGCTGACGACATGACGGCAGCTGACACTGCCCCCAGACCGAAGAACGAGATGTAAGGTGGACAGAGATGCTGAAGCACGATGGGAAGAATCATGTCAGACTCATCCTTGTCCTTTGGAGGTAAAGAGCCATAAGAAGTCTGATTCCAATCTGCAAAAAAGAAATAGGAACTTAGCTTTTGCAATCTGGTAATGCTTTTACTGCTACACGATTATCATGGCATCCAGAGAGGAAACCAGTCTGTCACACCATTTTGATCTTTTGTTCCATGTCCACACACTGAGACAATGGCTACACATACATGAAAAATATATACCAGTTTTCCTCTCAATCTGAAGAAGACAATATTCTTAGTAAACTGTTTATATGGCCAATGAAAATGAGTCGTCTGTTAATATTTTTGTTTACGTGCAGCTGTCTTATGCCCTGATTAAAAAGGATACAAAGGGTTTTTTCATAGCTTTTCATTGGTAGAAGACGCTCCACTGTGTCTCACTTTTTTATTTCTTCAATCCATAACCTGTATAAAGATGGTCAAACCCTCTGTGATGTCACCCACAGGTTTCTGAAGAGCAGTTAGGAGGATCAAACAAGGAATCTTTGGGCATCATCATATTGGCACCACTGCCTGCTCAATCTGATCCAAAAGTGGACTACAAGGTGAAATTTGCAGGAGGTGAGAGTCAGTGAAATGGTGAACCTTCTGGCTCCTGTCACTCAAATAACCTACGCCCTTCTAAATATCTAAACAAGAGAGTTGCATAAAAATTCACACCCAGTGTCCACACAGTTGGAAATAAACTAGAGACCTAAGCTCACTCCATAAAATGACCAAAAATGGACAAAACATACCACAAAATGACCACAAAATGAACAGAACTCTCAACAAAATGAACAAAACATGCCACAAAATTATCAAAAATGAACAAAACACTATAAAATGACCACAAATTTGACCAAAAATTAACAATACAAGCAAGAAATTACATATCACTGAACAAAACAATAAAAATGTCCAAAATAAATAAAAGTAATTAAGAAACTGAGCAGGAAAAAAAAATCACAAATCTATAAAATGATGACTTATTTTTTTCCTGTTTTAAATGCCTGCCTATTGACATTACTACTGTAGTCCCACATAATGCAGCAACTTAAGTATGTTAAATGATTAGTTATGACTGTCCACTGATTTACAAATGCTCCATCATGTATGAAGTGTGATACAGTATTGGAGAATATTAAATGTGGCATAATTGGATTTTAATTTTAAATTTGATTAATAATCATTTCATTAACAGTGATTCATGTCTGTGTGATGTCATTAATTCTGATGAAACATTTTAACATGATTGAATAATAAAATGTGGATGAATGTGTGGGGAAAAATGGAAAGCATGCTGTGATGAATCCACGTTTACATTGACATCGAGTTGAAAGCGAGTGACTCCATAGAGACGTCAGGTGTTTAATCTCGGTTCGGTTTGACCTGCTGCTGTTTCAGGCAGTTGGCCTTTACGTCTCCCAGCAGGACTGTGAATCATTTCTCCACACACGCACACACACACACCCACACACCCCCACACACACACACGCCATCAAACTGTACCCATCATGCCGTTTTGCGTCATCAGTTACAGTCCGATGTGTCTTTTCCTTAAATGCTACAGCTGCTTGATTTGGTGAAAAACCTACACTGCAGATATTGTGATGTGGTTTGAATATATATGCTTATTTTTTCTGATTCAAGCACATAAAAAACAAAATCAAAGCAATGACCAGACAGAGATGTGGAACATAAATGAGGGTAAACCCCCCTCCCCAAAAAAAATCTTCCAAAAGAAAAGACCAAAATCAAGTAAAAGTACAAAAATGATCAACAACATGAAAAAAATTACACCCAAATGAACAAAAATAACCAAATGATTGAAACAATGAATAAATTATTATTAACTATTAACTATTTAAACTATTTAATTTTAAAATTATTAAAAATGCCCAAAAATTATCAATCAAATTAACAAAAACCAACTCAAATGATTTTTGGTCAGCACTGATGTGACCAAAAACAATATTTTAAATACATTTAATGAACAAACTGTCAACAAAATAAACAACATACAAATAACATAATCACATATTTGCAATAATCATAATAATAAAACATAATAGGACAAAATCATTGGCAAAATATTAACATAATGAACATGAATTAGGAAAATGTCAGCAAAATAAAAAAAATGGAGAAAATATCAACAACAAGAACAAAATAATCAGAAAAATATCAACTAAATAAACAAAATCATCAATAAAGTATCAACAAAACGAACAACATGATCAACAAATTATCAACTAAGTAAACAAACAGTTGGAAACAATCATCAAAATACCAACAAAATGAACAAAATGCAGACACTCATTACATGTACCTTTACAATGGACTCTTTTGTTTTTATATACAGTACAGGAATTGCACAGACTGATGCTGTGATCTGATTAATTGTGCTGCTCTGGTGTAGATCCCATCATATCTATCTCTCCCCTAATTTTTCCATCTTCCTCTTCATCCTCCAGCAGTATAAAATCTGTGTCTTCGTCTCCTCCCCTGGATATTCACATGTGGCAGCTGATTAGTGTTCACATGAAACGGCTTCAGAGAGACCAAAAATAATTAGCTGCTCTTCAGATGTAATATTCACCAAACTGCCATGGTCTGATGGTGCTCCCCTCTGCCTGTCGTGACAGCATCCGTCTGCTGTTGTTTACCCTCCAGATACTGTGTGCATCTGCATTCACACATCTGAAAATACTGCTGCGAAGTAAACAATGCAATAATACAGTTTTTCCTTTGATCCCACTCTCCTGTTTGAATAAAGGATCAAATTCCTGGATGTTTGGATTGTCTTGTAATGTTTCATTAACTGCTTAATCAGTGTGCCCGGGCAGATAATTCACATATTAGTATACTATGAGTGTGTGATTTTACAACATCTGCACTGTACAGTATCTGAATTTATGCGCTAGGCACAAAAATACATACACAACAGAATTTATTAATTTGTATGTTTTAAAAGCATCATATCTACATGATTTATTGACTATTGCTGAAAAGCCAGTAATTCCACTTCAGCCCCAGATGTAAAACAGGATATGGCACATTTATGCACATATATTGGTGCTGTGAATCATTAAAACATTTCTGGATTTCCATTCATCTTTGTACCAAATCCATATTTGAATTAGAGTTTGATCTAAATCCTTGCTTCTATTTACTGAATGACATGTCCAATTTTCAAATAGATGTGAAAGCACTTCCACCAAGGCAGTTTCTCTTCATAGTGAAATAATGTTTCTGCTCCAAAATTAATATTCTTAAATTTATTTGACCGTTATTATTGGATTATTTGGTCATGAAATCCTACCATTAACATTTGGAGTCACATACATATCATTATTAGTTCAATAGTTTGATCACAAAAAATAATATTTCCACAATTGCAGTATTTTCTGCATCTAGTAAATATTAAAATACTTTAAATCTGTGGGCACAGCACTGAGTCAGCAGACCTTCCACTACAGTTGGGTGTCAATTGCATGTCTACAGTTTATTTGCTACCTTACAGTAGCTATTAATAATATCTGTCTATTATTTTGACCTCAGCTGTATGTAACCCAAAACAAAATGGCAATTTTTTACCTTGTTATTCAAGATTAAAATATTAAAACTGGTGAAAATTACATGCTGAGCTGCAGAGATTCTTTACAAACATTGACAAACATCAAATGTATAAATAATGGCATAGTTATTCCCCCCTTGTACCATGAAGTTGTACCAAGAAACACGTCTGTTGACTAACACTGAACCTCCATCTAGAAATGCAAAGTGAATATATTTTTGTCATGAGTGAAGAATATATTCACTTAGATTCATTTTATTTGAATTGTCTGATAGATGAGATGGTGGTCCATCTTTACATTTGTTCTATGATATTAAGGAAAATAATGTGGCTAATGTCTTCCATGCTGAGGTTTGATTGACAGGCCCTTTTGGCAGTCCACTCAGCTGGAGAGTTTGAAGAAGACCTTCACAGCTTCTTTTTATGTATAAACACATTTTTTCCCTGGCAGCTGCTCAGTCGTAGCTCTAGCAATTCTAACAGTTCAGAAATGTGTGGGTTTACTTCACAGTTACTCCATTAAATTTGACATTTACCATGATAATTATGAGCACTAACAGGTATAAAAAAAATGTATTATGACAACTTTTTTAGCTGTATCCTTTTCGCATGTACATGTAAAGAAACCTATCAGAACACAATAGGTTATTCTGAAAGTGAAATCATTTGGGACTAATACTTGCTTTTTATTATTTAGTGTGAGTCATTTATGTAATGTCAAAGTGACATCCCTTTGATGGCCCATTAACTGTCTGTGGAACATAATCTTCCCTAATTGCATGGATCATGCAGAATGGATTATAAAACAAACTATTCATAGTGTCGCCCTGAGGAGGATGTGTGTATTTACCAGTGGATGCCCCTATTGCTCCAATGAGGACAGAGGGGACGGCCATGACCAAGCAGCCAAAGGCAGCGAGGAAGGAGAGGACCTGGGCGTAGGTAGCTGAAGAGGCAGAAAGAACCCGTTGAAAATAGACCTGCCAGGGAATCCCCCCCAACATCTAGAAACAGAAACACCATAGGAAATTGAGACAGCAAACCAATGCAGAACAGTCATTAAACCACATCCAACACAAACCTGGAGCTGATTCATACAAAAAGTAACCAAGGGTTTGACACCTATAGTTAAATCCTGGTGAAGTGTTAGTGATGGTTATCATAATATTATATATGATTGTATTATATTTATCAGGATGTATATTTGTATGTATTTTATTCACACTGTTAGATATATTTTTTAGAAAATGTTTTCATCCTGTTTAACAAAGAACCAGACTGTGCTCATTAAAAAAAAAAAAAAAAATCACAACAGCAGAAACTAGAGCTTTGTCTTGTTCCTGTTGCATCATTCACAAGGTTTTAGTTGCATTGTTTTAGGATTTTGCCACATTGGATATTTTCCCAATTTCATTGCATCTTTTTTTACATTTTAATTATCTTGCCTTTTAGAATAATTTTCCGCTTTATGCTTAGACTGTATAGTAGTAGACAGAGTAACCATGTGACCTGCCATTTTGAAGCCATTTGGATTGTGACTTCCTATGTGTGACACTTTGATACCAGTTCTGAACATAAATGCCAGAAGTCACCATATTTGGAGTTGCTACTTTTATTCTTTAACCACAACTCTACTGGGGTATCTGTCCGGAAAAAAATGGCTTTTTAAAAATAAAAGCTACAAAGGTCCACCTTCACAGACAAGTAGAGCTGTCATACAGACCTGTCAATCAAAGCCACTGTGGCGCACATTTATCATAATATCTTAATAATGGAGAAAAAATGAAAGGTGGACCACCAGATTTCATTTTAGAGGTCCCAAATAAATTGCTTGTGACCGTGATGACGCATGACAAAAAGCGTATTCACTCTGCATTCTAGAGGAAAATGCAGTGTAACTGTAAGGGAAGTAGGGCTTTTTGGAGCCAAATGGGGGTGACTACCAGTAGGATTATATTTACCTGCCCAATTCTTGCCCACTGTTTTAACGTGGTTTTTGTTCTGCTGTGTCTTTAATGTTTCAGAAATTCAAATTTTTATCAGATGTGTTTTTGTGACATTGTGTCTTTTACTTTTTCAAATTTTCATTTGTTTTACATTGTGTCTATATCATCGCATCTTTCCTGTGTATAGATTTGTTCATTTTTAGTTTCCTTTACATGTTTTTTTTTGTCCCACTGTGTCATTCATGAATAATTTAAAACAACAAAAAAGTCAGGTTTGTTCAACTTTCAATCAGCACCAAAAATCTGGATTTAAACTTTAAACAATGATGTGACATTTAGCATAATTATCGCCCAATAAAACCTATATAAAATGGTTTATCATAAAAAACAACTATTGTCTGTATTGTCTTGCCTAACTCATAACAGACTACATATTGCAATGCACATTCTTGTCTTGTATCTACAGTATATATGCCTAATCTAATCTCCCATTTATTGAAAGTAGATTACGTATAGTCTAATATAGTCAATAAAGTCTTACTTACCAGTAAACAGAAGTTGTCTGCCCACAACCATTTGTCTTCAGGCTCAATTTTTCCCAACCAGGGCTTCTGGTAGATCACTTCTTTGGCTGATACAGTGATGTCTGACACAGCCGGATTGGACAGGGCAAAAGGCACACTGATCCACTGACAAACCGAAGAGATCCTTGTAAAATTATTACTATTCCTGCTGCATACATGGAATATTATTGAATGCTATCACACTACAGTCTCTTGTTTGCAGTCATTCATACTCATTTATTGTGACACTCACCAAGCCCACAAATATGCAGAAAAGCTGGACTACATCTGTGTATGCAACAGAGTAGAGTCCTCCGACCAGGGTGTAGAAGATGGCAATCAGGGCGGAAATGATCACGGACATATTGATGTTTATGTCCACAATCACACTCAGGGTGGCACCTGAATGACACAAGAAGCATGTTTTAGTTGCATTTGGCTGATGAGGACAGTCCAATAGAAACATTTGTCAATGGTGTAAAGTGAGAAATGGATTTGATTAACAGATGTTCACTTCTGCCTCAACATCAGGATACTACACGGTTTCAACATAAAAGTGCTGACATTTGTTTGATCCCATCCACTGATCACAGCTGATCATGCACCTACCGAGGGCAGATAAAATGGCCGCAGACCAGAATATTTCTCCCATGAGGGCAGGGATGAAGAGCAGTCCCCCCATCCTTTTCCCATAGAGCTGCTGAAAGGGATCCAGCATGGTTACATAGCCACGTGAACGCATCGGCTTGGCAAAGAAAAGGCCACCTGGATGATTTAAAGCATTTAAGGGAGACAGACAAATGGCAAAGACATTGTTTTGGAAATATACAGTAATTCTCCAGACAATACTGACTCATGTAGGATAGGATATACAGGTACAGAAAAACAGAGTGGCAACACTTCCATAGACTCCCGTTGTAAAAAATGGTGGATGGAATTTGGTCCAACTTCTGGGTTATAGAGATGCCAGTAGTTCCAAACATTGGCCGAAGCTCCATTCATCACTATGGCTCATCAGGAATAATCACTGGTAATTTGACAAAATAACAGCATTTTAAACGATTTTTACATTTTCAAGCATTAGCTATGTCTAAGTATACTCTTAGACATTGTCAGTTTTGTATTTTATTCATGTGAAATGTCGATGTTGATGTTAAAAATGTGAGATTTTAAAGACCTACTGTAGCCTAACTGCAAGCTTGCTATGGAGGCTAACGTGATAATTTCACTAAAGCTAAATAACTTTTTTGTTGTAACGTGTCATTATGTGTAGTTGTTCAGATTTTTAGGCTTTGTGATCGTGGTCTGTTATTGGCTACTTTTTTCATTGTTGATTGTGAATTAATGAAAATTATGGAGATGCCAAGTGAGTTTCAGATGTAGTAACACGGCTCCTCTAGCAACATCTAATAACTCCAGCCGTAAAGTTGTAATCATATAGTCACAGCTGCAGCTGCAGCTCGAGTCTGAGTCTGAGCCACACTCTGAGTACAGTGCATGAGGTGGAGCCTGGACCGGAGCCCGCGGGCTGGCGCTCCAGCACCTCCAGCACCTCCAGCACCTCCAGCACCTCGGTGCTCCTGCGGGCAGGAGTATCAGGGGTGCGGAGGTTCAGCAGGGGTATATACAGTGTGTAGTCCATGGAGGGGGCTT
>JAQQAE010018799.1:0-11096 GCA_029823295.1 Pseudamia nigra | reverse complement strand
AGGATTAAGGGGTAGAAAATGGATGGATGGATGAACAAAAAATGAAACGAAGTAACACAAAAATTTATTAAATAATCAGTAAAATTAATTCAAATAAATGAAATAATAAACAGCATCAGGTAAAAAACAGAAATTAACAAAATAATCAATGAAATGAATAAAAATAAACTAAGCAATAAACATCTTCAGCAAAAATTTTAAAAAATAATGAGGAAAAGGAACAAAAAAAGCAACTTAATAAACCAAAACTCAACCAATGTAACACAAAAAGGAACTAAGTAATCAAGAAAATGAAGAAAAATGAATTAAAAAATAAACAGAAGTGAAAAATAATCAGCAAATAAATAATTAACAAAATTAACCCAAAAAAATCACCTAAATGAATACAAAAAAAATACACAAAACAGTCAGGAAAATGAATGAAATAATAAACATCATCAGCACAAATTTGTACAAGAAATCAGAAATGGAAGAAAAAATGAACAAAAAAGTTATCCAAATCAACACTAAAATGAACAAATTACACAGGAAAATGAACAAAAATTGACAAAATAATAAACAAACTAAAAACAGTCAACAGACACAGAACAAAATAATGAACAAAACAAACACTAATGGACAAAACACAAACAAAATCATCACAAAAACAGTTATATTTTATGCCCATGCTCATTCATTCACTTATAAGAGGAAAAAATCTAGGCCACCGCCACATCACAGGCTTTTATTTTGAAGTAATCAGTCTTAAAAATTTGCGTAAACAGGCACACCAATTACTCCTGAGACTCACTTAATACTTGTTTCTTATTACTGCACTCATAACTGTCTGCATTCAAAGCAAATTTCAGATAATTGCACAGAAGTCAAAATAAAAACTATGAGTAATCAGAGTGTTTCAGTCTAATCATGTTTAAGTAGCGCTCCGACCTCCCAAAATGTGGGTCACTGGGACAAAAACCTTTATCAAATATGTTTCATGGGAGCCTTGACATAAAAACTTGGGTCAGCGCCGGCTATTTGCATCTCCTAAACCTGTCCCAGTAAACTAATTGGCGTTACTAATGGGTGGCTGGATGAACCGCAGCGTGGTATGGTAATGAATTCACACAATCCGGTGTCATAGCTGAAGGACTTGTTAAAATGCAAATGAACGCTGACCGTGTTATGTGTCTATCAATTTGGGCATCCACGTTACCAGCGCATTACAATGAGGCCCTTGTTCACATGGCCAGATACAATGAAGGCCCAGAGGCAGCGGCGGTGCAACTTCAGACCTGGGCACATAACCGGATTTAAGGACACACACATTCTATGAGCTAATTTAAGTCATAGATGTAGACGACGTATTAAAAGGTTAAGTACTGTACGGCTTTCACTGACTTTTAGGTCATTTGAGATAATTTTTTTTACCTGGGAACAGAAAATGTTTTTTTTTTTCCTGACCTACCTCAGAAAAAAGCAAACACTGCTCAGATCAATCAATCGATCGACCAGTCAATCAATCAATCATTCAATCAATCAATCAATCAATCAATCAACTTTATTTACAAAGCACTTTAAAACAACCATAGCTTAAACAAAGTGCAGTACATCAGGGACAAATACAATCCAACACATAAAAACAAGCAATCACTCTGAGAAATAAAAACAAAAAAATTCAACTAAGAGTTCACTGACACTGCAAAACAAAAGGTCACATAATTAAAACAGGAAATAATAAAAATAATATAAAACCCATACACTAAAACAATAAGAGCAAATAAAATCAATGTCTCATGCTGGATCGAAAGCCAAGGAGTAAAAATGGGTTTTAAGATGAGTTTTAAAAATGGACATTGAGGGAGCCTGTCCAGGGGAATAGATACAGTGTACATCACTTTTAAGTCTAAAAAAACCTGTTTTACGTAAATATTGGCTGTTTTATTTTTTGTCGATCATTTTTTTCTTCATTTTTCTAAGCTTTTGTTCATTTTCTGATTTATTTTGGCCATTATTGTTCATTTCTGTGATTATTTCATTTGTCTTGGGTCATTGTCTTAATTTTTTTTTTGGTCATTTCCTTGCCTGTTTCATTCATCTTTGAGTGAAGAAGGGGGCTGGGGAGGGTTAAAACAGTATACAATCAAGGTTTTTACCAGTACTTTGTCTTTTGTGAAATACATACTGTATATACTTTTCATACATTTTTGTATCAATTTTTGTTCATTTTCTGTTTTATTTTGTTTATTTTCTTGACCATTTCATTCATCTTTGTTCATTTTTTGATTGTTTTATTTATTTTGGTTCATTTTCTTGTTCATTCTGGGCATCTTTGTGCATCTCTTTGTAATTTTTTTCATTTTTCTATTTATTTTTGTCCATTTTCTTGATTATTTTAATTTTTTTCATTTCATTGACCGTTTCATTCATCTTTCATCATTTTTGCTGAGTTTCATGATAATTATATTCATCTTTGCTGTTTTCTTTGTATTACATTGTTCATTTTTATTCATTTTTGTTCAACTTGTTCTGATTTTGTTTTAATCTTCTCTATCTTTGCACATTTCTGTTAATTTCCTTGTTCATTTCATTCTTTTTACCAGCTTTCTTGATTATTATCTTCTTTTTTCCTTGAGCATTTTGTTCATTTTTTTGATATCCTCAACTATTTTGCTCACTTTTACCCATTTATTTGATTTCATGCTCATTTTGTCCATGTTGATTTCATTTCATCAACACCAATTATATCAACACCAATGCCTATTTGTAGTATTCTACATTTAAAGAGTAAAGTACATACAAAGGTTTACTTGGATTACAGTTTCTTATGTTTCTGTTTACTTTTCGCTCCCATTTTGCTAGTTTTGTTGCTTATTTTTCTGATTTTGTCAATTTATAATTAATTTATTCATTTTTTTTCTTCTCACCATCAACATATAAAGCAAAGGCCCGACTTGATGTATTAACAATTCACCAAAAACAGTGTGTAATGTCTAGTTATCTCCAGTTACGCCTGTGTAAAAATGTCCCCGATGTACAAACTAAGCTTACACCCTTGTCTTCAAATGTATGAAATCTGTTATACAGGTGCATGTGTGTGTGTGTGTGCGTGTGTGTTTGTGTGTGTGTGTGTGTGTGCATGTGCATTTTTCTACTGCGCCTTTCACCAGTCCTGTTCTCTTTTTAATCCACATATTATCACTGACAGATGCCAGAATACAGCACAGAGCGTTAAAACAGCAGAGCAGATGCACTGTTCACTGATTCATCCTCCCTTTAACTCAAACCAAAATGGACATAATAATTACAAAAATCAGTTTTAAAAAAACCAAAATGATCAATAAAATGAGTAAAAATGAACAAAATAATCAATTAAATGGGGAATAATGAACGTAAAACAATCAAGAAAATTAAAAATGTACTGTACAAAATAATGAAGAAAGATTGGAAAAAAAACCCAAAATGCTCAAGAAACTCAACAAAGTTAATAAAGTAACAAAAAAAAATGCAACAATGAACCAAATAACCAGAAAGATGAGGGAAAACAGTCAAGACAATGAGTTAAATTGATCAAGAAACCAAGAAAAGCAAAATAAGTAAATTTATGTCAAATAGTCAAGAAAAATTGACAAAAATGAAGAAAAAAATAAACAAAATAATCAAGAAAATACTAAACAAATGAGCGAGTGAAATGAAGCAAATGGCAAAATGAACTTAACATGAGTGATGCAGACAATTACCAAAATTTTCCAAAAATCAACATAAATGAACCAATAATAAAGAAAATGAAAATAAACCAACAATCAATGCCATCACTTATGTAAAGGGGGAAAGAATAACTCAGATTTTCCTAAAAGCCTCAAATATCACAATGATTCTCACAGCATTTAAGGCGACATTATTGATTTACTGCACAATTCACGTGCAGCCTCAGCACTGTCTTGTCAGTACAATTTCCCCTTTGCATGTGAGGGTTGTGTCAGGAAGGGCATCCGACGTAAAAAACCTATGCCAGATCAAACATGCAAATCATTGATATTTCGCTGTGGCGACCCCTGAGGGGAGCAGCCGAAAGGAGAAGAAGAAGAAGATGCTGCTATATCAAGATGTTTTTCTACTTTCTGCCTCTGGAGGTCGCTGGAGATCCCATGTCTTCACATGTAAATGCTCTCTGTATTAATTTAGTCATGTTCAACCAGTAGTGGGTAGAGTAAACAGAAACAGTACTCAAGTACAAGTACCGATATCTAAATCTAATGACTCAAGTAGAAGTAGAAGTATTCATAAACATAAGTACGCGAGTAAAACTAAAAAGCTATATGATAAAAAAACTACTCAAGTAACTTCATAACGTGGAATTTCAGTCTAATATATATGCAGGCATTTTGTTCACTTTTTGCTCATTTTGTTGCTTTTTTGTTGGTTTTTATTCAATTTTGTTAGTTGATATTTCATTTTTTATTATATTGTTAAAACATTCTTATACATGTTGCTTAACTTGTTCATTTTTACTTATTTTGTTCATTTTTATTCATTTACTTCATCATTTTAGTAATTTTTTCTTATTTTATTGATTTTTTCATTTATTTTTGCTCATTATGTACATTTTATAATTTACTATTTTGCTAAGGTGTTGGCGCATTCTGTAAGCTTGGTTCATTTTGTTGCTAGTTTATTCACTTTGTTAGTAAGTTACTTGATCATTTTGTTCATTTTTTAAAGTTAAAGTTTTTTTTTTTAATTTCAAGGTATTTTAGTCCTCCTTATTGAGCTGCAGCCAATGTGAGTAAAACATTACTTTGATCATTTTGTTAATTTACATGATTATTTTATTCATTTTTACACCCTTTTTAAAGTATTTAAAAAGTAGTATAGAAAAGTATTTTTTCATCACAAATGTAATAAAGGAAGAGTAAAAGTATTCTGCAAAACAATTACCCTCAGAAGTACATTTGTTTACAAAAAACTACCCAAGTACTTGTAACTGAACCTACTCAGGATATTTTCCACTATACTATATTTAAATAAAAATGTATTGGTTCGTAAAAAAGGAGAAATGTACACAGTGTGATGAAAGGATGAGAATTAAATGTATTCCGTAAATAAGTAAGAATAAAAAAGGAAAGAAAAATCATGCTACACCTGTTCTCTGATACCACAAAAAACTTTCTTTCTATGTATTTTCAAATTTTTGTCTCAGTGGGTTCTCATAACATATGCCTTTTTCATTGCTGTCAAAGCCCAGACTGCAGCTTTTGACTGAGCTACTGAAAATTTTTATCTGGAAGGAATCTGTAAATCTCACACTTTACTACTTCATGTTTTCTAACTTGCCAACTTTAATGAAGTTTTGCTTTGCTTCTGGATTCAAAGATGTTGAGTGCAAACAGCTGATAGGCAGCACTTCACATGATTTTCTAATAAAAGCAAACACAGCATACAGTGTACAGTATCTCATAATTATATAAGAGGGTTTGTTATGTAGTGCGGGATTCGATCACAGGGAAACAAACAATGCATTATCCATAGTCTTTCTCAAAGATTCCTCTATTTGTAGGAAACTATATCTCTTCTTCTTTCAACAAACAAACCAAGGAAATCATTCCTTCATAGATTCACAAACCTTCACTATTGACAGAAAGAAGTGAGAGACGCTTGGAGAAATTGGCTGACGGACAAAGGAAGAGAAAGGAGAAACGGTAGACAGATGTTTGAATCTCTGCCTTGATGCCTTCCACATCTGGTACAGGTAAGAAGAGAACAGACATACTAGATTGACAACTGTGAGGTTGTAAACCGTGATGACTGGCAGGTCTCCTGTTTTATCATTTACAGTATCTCACAAAAGTGAGTACACCCCCCACATTTCTTCAGATATTGAATTATATCTTTTCACAGGACAACACTTTTGTGAGATACTGTATATCGGTCCACCACAAATGACCAGCTACTAGCTTGTTTACCAATATCATAAACTGCATCTTTCAGTCAATTAAGGGTAAGTCTTGAAATGATTGTGCTGATCTGATCTCACTGGCTGATGCTATACCTGACATCAATTCATTTCATTACAATTGTATTTTGTAGCCAAGTCATAATTCAAGATTATCTCTGTCACTTCACAAATCAAGGCCAAGATGTTAAATGACTATACAAAGAACAAGCTACAGAGCAAGCAACGGGGGAGGAAAAACTTCCATAAACATAAAAAAATGAATCCAGGAGAACCAGCCTCTGTAGGTAGGTGGGCATCTGCCTTGATTGCCTATGGGTTGGGGTCAGAGGAGAGACAAAAAACAACAAACAACACAGACAGCTGATACTGCATCAAGATGCCCTCCAGGTGAGCTGATTCACAAACTTCTGCTGCTGCTACCCCCTTTAGCCTGCCGCAAACATGTGGGAGGGCAACTCAAGACCTCCACTGCAATGTTGAAAAAGACCTGTACAAATTATTTGGACTGCAGAACTTTGGATTTTGTTGCTGGAACAGGGATTGACTGCAAATTGGGTGCGAATCAGCCCAGGATCTAAAGGCTTGGGTTGTCTCTGTTTAAAATGCCACCTCAACCTGTCCTCGATGAATGCCGTTCCAAGTACAATCAGACAGGTTCATGACCAGCAACCACACGTCTGAAATATACAGTTCCAGAGACATCATTAGGTTAGTGTACAAAGACTGCTGCTTGAGCTACTTCACAGTTTCATTAGAAGTTAAATGGGAGATGAAAAAACATACACTGTTGCCCATAAAGTTGATTTGTTTTCAGACACATTCCTCTTTTTATTCCTATGTATACATATCAGTAACTACCATTGGAAGAGATTGATCAATAACATTTTGAGAAGATAGACACTTTATCAAGAATAAATCACAATGTCACAGTCACTTCATGAGAAGAGGTAAATATTTTATTCTAACTTTATGGGCAACAGTGTATTTGGGGTAGTTATGTAACATTTCATATTTTGAGAGGTACTGACATAACACCATGAAAGAAACTGATTTTGCTGTTGGGGCTTGGGGTCAGGGAATTTGTTCCTGAGCTTTCAACAAGTGAACACAGCAACTCAACTCAAAAAATATAAGCTGACTTCACACTGTTTTCTATAAAATCTTACCGGACAAAAAGGTTTGACACCATTGCACATATTTTTAATGTTTGATGTGTTATATTTGAAAAGCTTATTTCATTATCCATATTGCAAAATGATCATCTTAAAGGTAACAAAGGTTGTCAGACAAATGTACTGAAGTATAAAGGGGAAATATATATCAATGACATGGGGTATTTAGACTGAGACAGGACCAACACAACAAATAAACCAATATCAAGACCAGACAAGATACACAACAAAGGCATGACAGACATGACAAAAAGAGTGAATATCATATGTTCATCAAATTTCTTACAGCTAAGAGCAGTCAAAAAGTTGATTTCAGTCACCCATCTGTGAAGATGCCTACAAATAAAAGAGAGCTATAATGCATCAGTGAAGGATCAAACTGTAATGCGTTATTGAAAACAACTCAAAAGCAAAAGTACATATCGACTTCTATTAACTTGCTGACAGACCCCTTGCATGGGGCGTGAGATGATCACTCTCGCCAGCGAGTAGCAGAATGATTCAGACTGTGGAGATCAGGGAGTGTCACAAAGTTTTATACCTAAAAGAAATGTTTCCAAAATGTTTTTCAAATTTCAGTGATGGTGATGACAAATAAATCAGACCATCACTCTTCAGTGATATCTCTACGGCTGTGGTTTTGATATGAAACGCTTGAAACCATTTTTGATGAGTACAACACCATGACCATACTACAAACACAAGTGCGGTACCTGACTAGATGCACTTTGGTATTTTCCACCATCGTTTTTGTCGTTCACACTGACCCACATATACCTTTAAACTGTAGGAAGAAAATGTCAAACCTCCATTCTGTGAAAGTGAAGATGGAAAATGTTCTGCAACATGTTCTCAGCTCCAGATTTAGCATCTTTGAGAAAGAAATAGAAATGTACCTGGAACTATGCTATGCTCTGTAAATCAAACTGCACATCCAGCATCTCCCAGCTAATTTCCTGCTACTTGAAACTTTTTGTAAATATCCTTTGTGCTCTGACATCCAAGAAACATTTTTACAACTTTTGTGTTTATTTAGCTGACTGTGGGAGGAAGTCAGTCCATATAGTTTAATGATCTGATTATCTGGCCAACTGTGGCTGCTGCTGTTGTAGGCGGTCTGGAATGCAGCCATTTTGAGTGTAAAATATTCATGAACTATCAATGGTAGCCCATCTGACTGGCTGGGGAACAGCTGCTGGGTCTCTGTGCCTCTAGAGGTGCAGCATCTGTCCATTTTGGGAAAGTGAATATGCGTTTGTGCAGCGCATGCTTCAGTTTACATGTGTGTCTTTGTGGGTGCGTGTTCTTCTGGACGTGTGTGTGTCTGAAGGAGCACACATTTTAACGTACGTGTGCTTCGTTGCGTATTGATGTCTCAGAGGGACCAGACATCAGGAGAAACAACTGTGTATTTAACTTGCTTATCTCCAGATGGAGGAGGATCATTTTAGAAATGATCAAAAAACGACTCTCAGTTTTATCAGGATCTGTGCTTGTCAATCAAACACTGCTCTCACACACTCCTATAGCAGTGCTGCACTGAGCGCCACTGTGTAATGTGTTAAAGTGAATGTGTCTTTATACATCAAAAGTCATTCTATATGTATCAGCCTGTGTCCCAGCAACAGCAGCAGATCACAGCTCAGTAATGTGTGTGTGCATGTGGGTTGTTCTCACCCATGTGTGTGAAGCATGCAGAGAGCTGTGCAGCTTTGGCTGTGGCTGTATGATGGACATCTGGAAGCTAAATTGGTTAATGGCGCCTCCAAGCCAACAGCCTGTGTGTGTGTGTATGTGTGTGGCAGTGAGTGGTGGGGGGGCTCTACATCTGGCCAGCCATCCTGCCACTGACAAACACCCCTGCTGGACATTAAGGGGCTTTTCCCTTCCAAATTCACATTTTTTTGCTTTTTTCCTTAGAGTATGCTCCAAACAAAATCTAATTTGCTGCTGCTTTTGCAACCGTAAAGAAGCATCATGTTCAGCTTTGATCTCTGGACTCCAGTCTGTTGCTGCTCTCAGTTTTACTAGTGGTTCTGAATGTCAACACTGATCCTCTGTTTTACTTTGACGACCCTCTCCTTGTAGACGTTCACAAGCTCACAGCTGTCTATAAAGACTTAGGTGGTGCTTTTTAACCTCTCCTAGAAGACAATCTGTCAACAGAAAAGCATACCATTTGTAATCAGGCGTGGGTCGTACTCAAGTGCATTTACTGTTACATTTTTTTTTCCTGTTTCCTGTACATTACATGTGCTTAAGTAGTTTTTTCAAACAAAAGAACTTCTGACGGTAGTTGTTCAGCAGAACACTTTTTACTCAGTTTTATTTGTGATGATAAAAGTGTACTTCTACTTAGCTACAAAAATCAACCAAATGTACAAAACGAAATCAATGTACAACAAATGCACAAAAAAAATCAACCAAATGTACAAAATGAACAAATGAACAAGCAAGCAACAGAATGATCAAAAATATACAAAAAGGATCACCAAAATGAACAAAATTAGATAGCAAAAAAGGAACATAAATTCTATACTATATATATATATAAGCTAAACAAATAATCAAGTAAATTCTAAAACATAAACCAGAATGAGCAAAAATGAACAACCAAATTCAATAACTAAGCAAAAGTAAAATTATCAAAGTAAGCAACAAAATGTGCAAAATGATCAATACACTCAAGTGGTTAAAATGAACAAAATAAGTAACAAAATAAGCAGAAAAATGAGTAAAAGTGAACAAATTAAGCAGCAACAGTGGTAAAAATATAATAACAATATAAGTTTAAAAAATGAACAAAACCAACAACACTGAGCAAAAATGAACTAAATCAGCAAATAAAAGTTGTTTATTTCAAACATGGCAGAAAAACAAAAATGAAAACAGGCAATATCAAAAAAAGTAAAAATACAACTAGAACAGAAGTTACAACTGTCAAGATTAAACATGTTCGAAAAGTAATAGGAAGAAATTCAAACCTTATTTAATCCTACCCCTGTTCTATATTGCTTGTCTGTCATGAATGCAATATATTCCTTTGTATATATATATATATATACATATGTGTGTGTGTGTGTGTGTGTGTGTGTATTTTAGTTTTTTCTGTTTATATGCACAATCTCATATCCTACAAGTAAAAAATCCATTCCCCCATCCTTACTGAACCAAGTTTCTGAGAGAGTTATGACATTGAAAGACTGTGCAAGTTGACTTACAAAATATTCTATATTTTGAAAATTGGCATACAAACTTCTACAGTTAAAGTGTATGTATGATTGATATTTGATTTTGGGTCTCAGTCACGCTGTTAAATCGGTCTTCAGTATAATAGCAACAGTTGTTGCTGATGTTAAGGAAAAGTCAGGATCTATGTCATTTTCTAACTCTTGATAATGGTATTCAGTATATTGAAATGTTTTTAATTCCAGATCATCATATTTGTCAATGCTTTGCACTAAATCACAGACTCCAGCACTTGTATGAGCTGGGTTTGACATCAAAGGAGAGGATTTGTAAATGCATTCTTGGTTGGATTACTGACACTGCAGGTTACCTGTCTCTTGGTGGTTTTGGACTACTGCTATAAAGATAAAATGAACAAACATGATCAAAATAATCAGGAAAATAAGCAAAAATAACCAGAATACCTATCTGGAGGCAATAAGCTCTGCTATGGTTAAATCCGTGCTGCGAAATTAGTCACCATTTTTTTACTTTTACTCATGTAGTTCTACTTCAGTTATTAGAATTATAAAACAACAATACTTTTACTTGAGTACTGCTTCTGTTTACTCTACACATAATGTTTTATAATAAAACATTCAGAATTATACACATGCAACATCATTCAGTTGACATTAAACAAAACAGAAAATGACGTTATTCACTGCAGAAATATCACTTTTCTGTTATTTCATGATGTAACATTTGTAAAGGTCATGTTTCTCAGCTGGTGCTGGCTTGTAGATAAATAGATATACTTT
>JAQQAE010018798.1:0-11096 GCA_029823295.1 Pseudamia nigra | reverse complement strand
CGATCCGGTTTGGAAGTCATATGAATGATTCGCATGTTTGATTTGGCATAGGTTTTACGTCGGATGCCCTTCCTGACTTTATCCCTTCTGCATTTATCTGGGCTTGGGACCGGCGTAAGAAAGAACACTGGCTTGTGCCCCCCCTCACATTATGCTGTTTATGTTTTATTGAGTAAAATATGGGTTTATGAGATTTTGCAAATCATTGCATTCTCATTTTATTTACAGCTTACATACATCCCAAATTTTTTGGAATGGAGGTTGTAATACAAACTACAATAGAACCTCATCTTTCAATATTTAAAAGCCTGATACCAGGCAAAAAGCAATAAAATACATAGAGACACTTCATGACACTCACCAGTTGAGAACCACTGTATTATACCGTACCAATGAATGCAGTATATCAGCCCTACTCAATTCTTCCTCATGTGTAGCATTTTTGAGCCTTGTGTTACTGATACTGTAACGTATGCAGAATGGCTTAATTATCCCCAGTGGCACTCTATAAGTTCCTTAAGTACTACTGTGAAAATAAACGCTGTTTACAGCCAGCGCAGTGAGCTGGGACAGAATGGCAAAGAAAATAAGGAAAGCATTCATTTCTTTTCAGTGTCTATTGTCCTTTGCTAGTACCCTTCTTAACCTGCATGAAAATGTGTTTCATATTTCAATTTTATGGTGTAACTAAAGGCACTTAGATACATAAGTGTGTGATTACAACGTAAGAAGTGTGCCGGGAAGAAACTGGAGCATGCAGAGGTATATCTCCAAGAGGTATTGCTGTAGATCCTTGGATAGTTCAGAAAAAAGGTAATGAATCCTCGCACAGAACCACAGCTTTTATATGACACTCTTTATCCAATTGTGACATTTAAGTGTGGCTCGTTGACTGCGAAGCGCTGCTGCCTGCACACAGTGTGCCACTGCTGCACAGAGAGGTGGGCAGAACAAAAATGTTAATTATCACAACAAACTCCCTCATTGAGTTAAAGCTGAGACTTTAGTGTGGTTATCAGGTGGCATTTACAGTTAACATGGGAGGCAGTTGGCCAAAAGCCCAGTAAGACATTAAGAGATTAAAAGAAGGTGAAGAGAAAGTGTTTCCTACAGTCAATGAAGCACACCACAGTTCCCTTAATCTGGATCTGGAGCGATGTGTGTACGTACTTACTGTATGCTTCATTTAATCCTGACTTTGAAATCCAGGTTAAACCCAGGATGCCTTGCCTTTCTTCACCTTTCTATCCATTGCTCACTGGAGAGGACACTAAAACCAAAATTTTCTTACACTTCTCTCTGCTTCAGCGAAAGGTCTTTTTTTTTTATTCCAGGTTTCCCTTAACCTTGAACATATAGTCAAGGACTGGGGTATAAAAAGGAATCCCCTACTAAAACAAAAACACTGAGGCTCAGCGTGGTCTTCTCATTATTCATTTAAATAGCTGCTTTTTATTAAAAAAATCATGATACCATTCAACTGAAAAACAATTTATTGTATGTTAAATGTTCCAATTTGTGATGTAAGGGAAAATTAAGGAAATATTACATAATAAGGAACATGCATGTGTGGGAACATCGTATTCACATTAGATTTCAGTGCTCTATAATAATACTGTAATGTCAACAAAAATATGAGGGCTATAGGTTTGTTGAGGTTTGGATTGAGTAGAAACTTACATTTATAAATGCTAAAAATGATTGAGTAAATGAACTAAAAATAATCAACAACATGAAAAAAGGGAATGCCCAGATGGACAGGGGGGAGTAAAATAATCAACAAAGAAAAAGAAAAGAACAAAACAATTCACAAATTTACAGCAAAATTATCAAAATAAAGAAGAAAATCACCAAAATAATAAAAAAGAATAAAAAGTGGCAAAAAACACAATAAAATAACAAAAATGAACAAAAATGAATGAAACAACGAAAGAAATCATCAAAAATTAACAAAAATGTTATATTATCCGTAGCACTGTTTTTTGACACCCAAAAGTACAACCCAAATTCTGAAAAAGTTGGGACACCATGTAAAATGTCAATAAAAACTGAATGCAATGATTTCCAATTCTCATAAACCAATATTTTATTCCCAATAAAAGATAAACAACAGATCAAATGTTGAAACTGAGACATTTTATCATTTCATGGAAAATATTAGCAACAAAAGGCTGAAAAAGTAACTGGCACAAATCAAAAACACCTGGAGGAGCATTTGACAACTAATTAATTTAACCAGTAACAAGTCACCGGTAACAACATGACTAGAGATAAAAGGAATATTTTAGAGGTTTGACAATCTGCACCAAACTGCCTCTAAAAGCTGTGGAACAATTTCAAAAAAATGTATTGCAATATAAATTTGCAAAGACTTTGAAGATCCCATCATCTACAGTGTATAATATCACCAAAAGATTCAGAGAATCATGAGGAAGGTCGAAGCTCAAAACTAGATGCTCATGATCATTGGGTTCTCAAGTGGTACTGCACTGAAAACAGAAATGAATGACTACTGTAAATCATTACATGAGCTCAGGAACACTTGCAGAATCCACTGATAGAGTGTTCACTTATATTTACAATCGACAAATCCAAGTTAACACTGTATCATGCAAAGAAGAAGCCATATGTGAACATGATCCAGGAATGCCACTGTCTTCTCTGGACAAAAGCTCATTTAAAATAGTCTGAGGTGAAATAGAAAACTGTTTTGTGGTCTGATGAATCAAAATTAGAAATTCTTTTTGGAACCCACAGATGCAGTCTAAAGAGGAGAGGGACAATCCAACTAGTTTTCTGTAGACAGTTCAAAAGCCTGCATCTCTGATGGTACATGTATGGGGTTGCATTAGTGCCGATATTCTGGACCGCTTACAAATAAGGAAAGGCAACATCAATGCTTTGGAGGTTTTAATGCAACTGCATACACATCCATCACAACAGCATGGCTTGGCAGGAGAAGGTCCGTGTACTGAACTGACCTGTCTGCGGTCCAGACCTTTTACCAACTCAGACCATTTGGGGGATCGCAAAACAAAAACTCCGGCAATAAAGGCCCAGGACTGTTGAACAGTGAGGATCCTGCATCAGATAAAACATTCCTCTCCTAAAACTCCAGCAAGTGGTCTCCTCACTTCCCAGACTTTTACAGACAGCTGTTAAACAAGAGGGAATGCTACACAATGGTAAACATGCCCCGTTCCAACTTTTTTGAGATATGTTGGTCCCGTCAAATTCAAAATGAGCTAATATTTTCCATGAAATGGTAAAATGTCTGTTTCAACATGTGATCTGTTGTTGAGGTTCTGTTAGGAGTAAATTATTTGTTTATGAGATTTGCAAGTCATTGCATTCTGATTTATTACACAGTGTCTGATTTTTTTACACAGTGTCCCAACTTTTTTTGGAATTGGGGTTGTAATGGGGGAGACCTCCGCTGAAATATACACCTATACAGTCTGAGTACCCCTGGTTGTAGAAAGAGGAAAAACATCAAGCTTCTTGGATATTACCACACAAAAAAATCTAAACACATTTCCTAAGCCTTGATATAAATATATTGTGGCTTGACACTACAGGTACAGTACGTAGTATTTAGATCACTTTACATATTTGTTATTATGTTTGTTGTTTGAAATTCAACATGATGGCCTAAACAAGAAGCTAATTTATTCCGGTACCCATCAGATCAAATAACTGTTAACACATATTTACAACCCCATCTGTTAGCAGGTTGCAAAAACAGTGTTGTCAGATAAATACACATCAAAAACCTTCACAAACTAAAATTTGTATCTGCTATCAGGGGACACTGTGATGAAGCTGACCTCAGAGTTAAAAGCATCCCCTGGCACAGTGAGATCAGGCACTGTGTTACCTAACCTAAAGCCTGGGGGTGGTATGACCTGGCTTCCGCATGAGAACAGGTGACTCCTAACCTCTTTGTGGCCTCCTCTGTGTTTCTCCAGGATCCGCAGGGTGTAGTTGGTCCTCTGACCTTTGCTGTTAAACTCCACGCGCCCTGTCAGCCCGTCGTACTCCACCTGGCAGGCAGTTGAAGAGAGAGGAGGAATCATGAAAAGGCGAACATAGTGGTGGAGATGTTATGGGGATGGGGGGTGAGCAAGGCCAGGGAGAAAAAAACAAATATGCACTAGTGAAAAAATGGTTACAAAAATGCAATTTGGTAGGTTAAATAGATTTTATAGCCCATCATTACAAGTAGTAGTTTAACTGATCATATTACATGCATACTACCAGTGAAAAGTTTGGATACACCTTCTTTTTCAGTGTTTTTTCTTGGTCTTTATTATTTTTAATATTGTACACTAATACTGAAGACATCCAAACTGTCAAAGTGGTGTTTACTACATACTGTAATTACCAAACTGTTAAGCAATCCAAAACAAATTTTAGATTGCCCAAAAGTAGCCACATGTAGCTTTGTTGTCAACTTCTTTCATCAGATTCACAAGTTAGTCACCTGGAGCAGTTTGTGTGATTTGTCAAGAGTGAATTTGTCATTTCTTGACTCCTTAATGTTATTTTGACCATCAGTTGTCTTATACAGAGGAAGGGTGGGTACAGAGTCAATAGCCCTATTAGTGCTTCTACAACTACGGTACAAATCCATAGTGTGGCAAGAAATACTTAAGTAAAGAAAGAAAACAGTCCATTGTTATTTTAAGAAATGAAGTTGAGCCAATCTAAAGAATCCCAACAACTTTGTCAGATTAGCCAAATTTAGCTTTGATGACAGGTTTGCATTGTCTCATCAGATTCTCAGGAGCACTGTCTCTGGTCTCTTAGGCTGGTAATTCTAATAAACATACCCAATGCAGCAGATGTAGCTTTTTGTCTTCCATTTCCAGGGTCCTGATGAGGACCAGCTTCATCAGACCACTTGATGGTTTTGGAGAGTGCACATGGGACACATTCAAAGTTCTGGCAGAGTTGAAAGCATAGCGGTAGTGACTACGGAGCTAGCAATTGTGGCTTATCTAACCACAGGATGACCAAAGAGTGACAGCCTGCATTTCAGACTCCTGAAACATCTGTATCAGGTAAAAAAAAAAAAGAGCAAACATGCAGGCTTGACAGTTGTGAGGCTGTAAGCCATGTTGACTGGCAGGTCACCTGTTTAACCATATGGTGCACAGTGGTCCACCACAAACAATTGGCTACCAGCTAGTTTCCCAACATGGTAAGACAGCACTTTTACCTCTTGACGAGACAAATAAATTGTTTCCAGTGACTACCTTATGAATATGATGAGACAATGCAGAGCTAAATGTGGCTACTTTGGACAATCTGAAATTTGAAACATTTTTTACAGACAGTATTTGAAGTGTAACTCCACTCTCTAAAAAATGTTCCAAAAAAAAAAAAGGCTGAGAGTGCATTGATTTGTGTCTGAATGTCCAGGTATAGATGTCAGATAGGAAGCTTTGTGGACATCAGGAGAACTGAGAATTACAGAAGCACATGAGGAAATGAAACGCCACATACCAAAGAAAGGCCTGGCCAACAAAATTCAGTATCTGTTCATGCTTCTGCTGTATTTAGAAGATTTTTTTCCCCATTTTTTATTGTCATTATACAGTCTATCACCAAATGGAATTGAAATCTTAAAACCTTACAAATTTCACAAATCTGCAGCCTGTGCCTGTGTAATCTGTTCATTGTAAGAATGACTTAGAACTCCACAGGAGATCAGGGCAGGATGCCACCAGATGCAATCATCAGATACTAGGGGGTAATAATTAACAGATGTTATGTGCTTTGATATGAACTGACAGATAACTCATTTGTTTAGGGGCCATCCACACGGAAACGAGTAAGAGTACCTGCAAAAGTTCTTGTTATATGGGCATTCCGTCCTCACAAAACTAGTGTTATGGGAGGCTGAAAACGCTCATTTTTGAAACGGGGTCCCAGTGTGGATAAATATGGACATACCATCCTTGTGTTTCTGTGTTTACAACCTATACGTATCTTTTCTGAAATGATGACGCCATACCCCCACCTCTCCCTTAACTAAGCTGTGCTAACACGGTGTGGTGCCAAGGTAGGTGTCCCCAACAGAATTTGCCCCCAAGCCCCCCAAGAACACAGCGCAGATGAGGAGTGGGAGTTACACTTCAGAGTGTATCCAATAACTGGTGAGTTTGAAGATTTGTCTTTCCTACCAAAAGTTATAAAGGGTAACAATTTTTTATCAGGCTGTGTGTCTCTGTCTGCCAAAATATGTACCACATTTCTGTAAGCACCGCACTCTAGAGAGGGGGTAGGGCACAGTCTGTCGGGGATACTTGCCTTAGCACCACACCTAGCCAACAACAGCGATAACAGTGGATTACAGTGTTTTGTTCGTGCTGCAGAAGCTACTGAGCTTGTTATGGCTTTAACAGCAAAATGTTCTGCGCCTGTGCTACCACCATGAGAAATATGAGTGGACATGGAGAACCGCATTGCAACACACATTCTTGGCTATTTGTTTACATTAGCTACTGTACATACTCATGCTCCACATCTTCTTCTCTTATTTGGTGTATTTCTGTGGCAGCGTTACAGCAGCACTTACAGGCCTGCCATGTGTTCTACAGCATTTTCAGTAGTCCCGTGTGGAAACAGTACGTATTTCCTGAGACACTGCCATCTTTATGGCCAAACTTTTTTTAAAACAACAAAGAAAAATACCAATTTGGTTTCTTTGTGGACAAGGTCTTAGTGAGATATTAATAGTGTCCAAGAACAGTTCTGGGTCAGACATTCTGAGTCTCTAGTGGTTCATGAGCTCTGACCCCATTCGGCCAAACAGAAATGTATGCTGCTGTTGACATTGATTGTATCTGTGGTTTGTTGTGTTATGAATACATTTTCTAATTTTATGATGGACTTCTCCTTATTGCCACGACAACAAACAAACAAATCGATTGAGTTATTGATTTTGAGGTAAAAACGCGGGTCTGTTATATGTCCCATTGTACAGAACAGATATAACAGCTTCAGTTCAAACTGTCAGAAAATGAAGGTCGTTTGATGGAGTAACAGGTGCACTCTTCACTCTGAATGGAAGAGATTTTTCTACAAATTTCATAACATGAAAAGAACCAAAATGTCATTCTTTGCTTCATAATCAAGATGGGAAGGATGCAATATTAAATGCTTTTTTAAATAATAATCATCTTAAGTAGCAAATGGACTTAGTTGCAATGAAACACATCAGAACTGATTATAAAACACAAAAACTGACACACAGTATTCCAGTTTTTTACTGTGATCAGTTTCTGTGTCAGTGTCAGTTTCTGTATTTTATAATCAGTACTGATGTGTTTCATTGCAACTGAGTCCATTTGCAACGCAAAAAAAGATATTTTAGTGTTGAGTATTATTTTAATATGAGGTGTGGTCTCCCCCGTCCAGTCCACTCATGGTATCGGTCGGTCGACTGGAGTTTTCACTGTCATATATCAGCAGGAAGTTAAATTCCTACATATGATCCATGAAGCTCAGGTTTTCACAACTTAATGCAGACTGTCTGGTTACTGATCCAGCTGCTATGACATCCAGGTGTTTGACCAAATGTATGTGTTGTGCTTAGGAAAAGGTCACACAAAGGTCACACAAATATTGCAGGACAATGTATCAGTGTTGACAGCAATTAGTAAACCCTGAAAGACCTAGGGTGCCCATCTCTCCCATATTTATTTTGCTTTTCATACATTTTCTACCAGTTGCCACCAAGGTTGAATAGTTAGTTGTATTGTTGAAAAAGAAGAATTTGCTAATGAGGCCATGAATCGGCTAATCCCCCACCAGTGGGCCCCTAGTACTGTAGGTACACATACAATTTAAGAGATCTAGATTCAAAGCATAGATCTACAGAGCTCAAAAGACAATTTTTGCACTTAGTGACCCTGTGACCTAATGAAATATGCAATTAGGTCAGGTCACCATGATAACCCACCCCCCTAGAGGGAGTACTCGTGTAAAGTTCAGTGACTGTAGGCCTAGGTAGGGGTTGTGGAGCTATATGTAGAAATGTTGGGACGGACGGAAGTTCAGACAGACAGACGGTGACTGTTTCTATATCCCCTTCCGGATCTGTCAGCCTCAGCAGAGGATAATAACAGCAAATTTGAAATCTTTTTTACTGTGGCATGGGCAGTCATTTATGTAGGTCTATGAGGGATAAACAAGGTCAGCCACTGTCATGAGAAAAAAAAGACCAAGAGCTACCTCTGCTGCAGAAGATAACTTTATTAGTATTGCCAGCCTCAGAAGCTGAGGATGGTCCTGCTGAGAGCTAGTTTCATCATAGTATTTGATAGCTTTGACAGCTGCACATGGGACACATTTAGAGTTCTTGAAATTTTTCAGATCAACTGATCTTTATTACCTTTGCCAAGGTGGTTATGTTTTTCTCAATGTTAGATAAATAAATAAACTATCTGTTTGTTTGTTTGTTCACAATATAACTCAAACATAAGACAAGAACCAATTGATTAGATTCTGGCAGTGATCTGGGCCATCGTCTGGATCGAGAAGATTTTTTAAGAATTCTTCATCGTTATGAGATAGGGCCAAATTTAACATTTGTCCTTGTAAAGCCACAAATGACACCTAGAAAATGTTGCCAAAGTATAACAGATTCTATCAAACCACAAAGTTTTGATATGGGCAATTATCAAAACTTTGGCAATTATCTGGATATAGTGATCCAGAATGCTGACACTCACAGGGGGTTAAGAAAAATAACTACTGTAAGGTAGTAAAAAAAAAAGCTATAAACTTGCAACTGACACCAAATTGTAGTGGAAAGTCTGCTGATTCAGAACTGTGCCCACGGATTTGACGTATCTTCAACTAAATGTTGAGATCAAGAAGAAAACCACCATTAAGGAAGTTTTTTTTTGTGAAAAACTGATATATAAAAATGTGTATGTGATTTCAAATGCTAATGGTAGATTTTCATGGCCAAAGAATCTAATAATGAGGGTCAAATAATTTCTGTGTTACTTTTGGTGCAGTAATATTATGAGGGAAATGAGCATAGGTTCAAATGATAATGATAGGTTTTCACTATGAAGAGAAACTAGGCTGCCTTGGTGGATGTCTGCACTCTTTACTTAAAGTGATGAGTGCTTTCTCATCACTTTAAGTAATGAGAGACTGTTTTCTCTTAACAGAGAAACCTGCTATAATATGGATTTGTTCAGTTGTTGTAATAGCACAAATAGGGCTATTGACTCTGTATCCATCCGAGACAACAGATGATGTAAAGCACATTAAGGAGGCAAGAAATGGCACAAATTAACCCTTTGCGGAATACACCTGTGATTTGAAAACTGTTCCAAATGAATCTCTTGAATCTGATCAGAGATTGTCATGACCATACAAAGCTGTCATCAAGGTTAAATGTGGCTCCTTTGGAACAATTTTTATGTAAAGCATATTCTGGATTGTTTAACACATTTTTGTTTCCTACAAAATTCATTATGTTGTTTCGCAGTTTGGATGTCATCTGTATTAATGGACATTGTTGAAAATGATGAAAAATAAAGAAAAAACAATGACTGAGACACTGTCCAAAGTTTCCACTGGTAACATAAATAGAATATAATGTATGAAAGTAGAAAAAATGACAACAAATATTAAAATAATAATTAGGTAAATAGACATTGTGTAATTACGAAGAAACAGGGTCAATAAAGTGAAAACAATGGAGCAAGAAAATCTGAAGTGTCCAAAGGTGAATCAGACAAGGCTGATAAACTGTGGATCAACTAGGACAAAGTGTCTGAGTGAGTGGCTCAGGCAGAGCAGCAGAGAGTCAACAGCTCCCTAATAAGACCCCAAACTGCACCTCACTGCTCCACTCTGCCACTCCAAAACCCCAAGTGCTGGCACAGTTGGCAGCTCTATGATGAATGGCACTGTGCTGAAGATGGAGAATACCATGATGTTGACTAACAAAGACAGATGTTGTGCTGCTGGGGCGGAGGCAATGAGAGATGGAGCTCGGTCTGCCTTGACAACAGGTCATCGATGAGAGAAACACACAGCGAGCAGAGATGGGAGATGACAAAGAATAAGAGACACATGTTACAAGTACATGAAATCAGATGGGATGATACAAGATATAGTTCATATATGGTACAAATACAATTGTGTTGCCATAAAGCATGTCATTGTATATTTCTGCAAACCATGGATAGGCACAATCATAATGTAATTTCTCAATGACAGATCCACTATTTGTTTGCCTTTCCTCACTGGGCATTAGACGGTCGTCATGGATGGTGGATTTATCAAATCCACTTGGTGTTCTCATAATGACTTCTGCAGGTATTCAGAGATACAGTAGCGGATACCCACATTCTTCAGTCAGCTCTGCGTATACCCACTTCTCCATCCACCCTGATATGCAGGTACTGTATACCCAGTCACATGCTGCACATTGGTTTTTATTTGTCTTTCCAAATTGAGTTTTATCATACAACTATAGCATTTTTTACATTGTCATTAAAGACACTGACATAGTTACAGTTAGGTCATCTAAGTGGAATTATCTGGATTCTTCAGCCACAACAAGTCACTGTGGACACTCACATGCATTTGTTTAGTTCATGTGCATGTGGTGTGCACAAAGATGCCTTGGTGTTCTGAGATGAGTGGAATGTAAAGGAAACATGGAGTGCAATACACGCTGCACGCCATGATTTTAATCCTAAACTGAAGCCCTAATCATCAGAAAATTAACAATCAATTAATACAGTGCTCCTGTGTCATCGTACATTCTGCTGTGCACTTAGCTTCTATTCCTTCCTGAGCTCACCTGAGGACACCAGTGTTACAGTGTGACAGTTAAACCCAGCCTCCATGTTTACAAACTCTACACCAGTCAGTTCACACTAGTGCACTCCCTGCACTCTCTTCTTTTCTCAAAATAGTGTCCCCTCTTCATCATCATATTTTCAGTGTGAATTTTCTGAAAACTCCTGTTTTAACCTGTTAGTACACTCAACAAAAATATAAACACAACACTTTTGTTTTTGATCCCATTTTTCATGAGATGGACTCAAAGATCTAAA
>JAQQAE010018797.1:0-11097 GCA_029823295.1 Pseudamia nigra | reverse complement strand
GCCAGCTCAACACGGTGCTGCCCGGGCAGTTGTTTACAGTTATGGACGTGTGCAGTGTCCACAGATCATTTTTAGAAGTAATTTCATTCATTCCATTTCAGAATGAATGAAAATACCGCTAGTGGCTAGCGGCTATTTTCGCTAGCGCTCTGACTTCCGGGTCATTCTCGCCGTGACAGGAAGATGAAAACTTGAAACTTAAATGAAAACTTAATTTATGGTAATCTTCATCCACTCATAATGCCATGGGGATAGCTTGTTCGTTGATGAAAGCTAGGTCATTTGAAAGAACTCGTCTTTTCCTACTTTTGATACTAAAATAAACTTCAAACGCTTTGATTCACACTACATGTACATGTGTTAAAGTGCACTAATCAGTGAATAAATGCGTCTGGCTATCCATTGTCAAATGTTGAAAAAAATTTTTTAATAGATTCACTATTTAATAATATTTTGCTGTTTTTTCACTCATCTTCCATCATACATTTTTATGTATACTTTGTTGTGGTGCAGTTATGCCAAATCCTTCGATCCAGACAACTGGTTTACTGTCGACGAAGAAACAGCTGAGATAAGACTCAACAAAGTCCCCGACAGAGAGTCACCATACTTGGTGAATGGCACCTATATCGCCAAGATTCTTGCTATCAGCGAAGGTAATGTAAATGACATCATTTCCTTTTTCATTACCTCTGTGTTTGAAAGTCTTGTCCTTTCCCTACTCAATATATTGCAATTATTCACTGATTCTTTGATCTCATTTAATAACCATTATGTACTAGGAGTTGGATAACGCAGCTGTCAGAGGTTATTTATGAATTTGAACTGTGCCTTTGATATAACTTGCAAAACTACTTTTTAATTCAAGGCATGTCAAAGCTAGAATGAGAAGAAGCCCTGCAGTGAAATAATAATGCATCACCAGTTTGTTAAAGAGACTCTATAGAACGAAAAAAACAAAGAACATGTTCTTTAGTTCACAGAGTGGAATTACTGCAAGCAGACAAATGTTAAAACTAAAGTCTGATACAGTTCAATTCAACTGTATTTATATAGCAGCAAACATAATCCAAGCTTGTGTCTAGGCATTCCACGAGCCCAAACCCTCAAATGCCTATACAGAGTTGAACCACTTTCATTCAAATTTCACACAATATGAGCAGGTCACAAATGAGGGCAAAAAAGCCCCAATCATTATTTTATGATCATGTACTGTATATTTGGTCATCTTTCATACTTCCATCAGGTTTGATAAATCCATTACAACCACCTCCTGCCTATTGAGGAAAGGCTTAAAAATAACCTTATGAATTACAATGACTGCCTATAACTGATGTCCATGATGTATAATGTATAGGTTTCTCTTTGAGACTGAGACTGTTCTCTTCCTCAGACATGCCGGGGAAGACAGCCACGGGAACAATAGCCATTAAAGTACTTGACTCCAATGACCACTGTCCAACCCTGATGACCAACTATGAAGAATTGTGTTCAGATGAAAAAACAGTTTATGTCACTGGTTACGATGAGGATGTTAGTCCCAATGCTGAGCCATTCACCTTCAAAATCCTAGAGGAGGGGACACGCGGCAGCTGGGAAGTTGAAATCATCAATGGTGGGCAAAAGAAGCAGATATTAATGCCTTTCCTCATGCTTGAACAATTACTTTTTCATATTTTTGAAGCGCTTGCTATGGTTTATTTCACAGAAGCATCTGAAGAAATTAGACGAACACACACCAAAGCAAAAATCAGATTTGTTCCTTTCCATTTGGACAAAAGTTTTGGCTGCTGCACCTATAGGAACTTGGACATCTCATAGCAAATCCAAAGAAACCTTTATCATATCAGAACTGTTCCAGATTTTGAGTGATAGTCACAAAATCAATGGAAAAAAAATGAACAAAATAATCAAAAACACAAAAAACAAAGTATAGAGTTGAATCTGTGCCATTTAGACATCCTAAAAATGCATAAAACATTCTAAATGGACTCAAATAATCTTCCTCTGACTCTTTTAATCATGTTTTGTTGATTTTTCTTCCAAAATGTGGACCAGCTCATATATGACAGGAATTAATGTGGCTTTGGAAAGAGATAGAAGAGAAAATAATTTTAAAAACTTTATCGTTCTTGTAGAGAAATTTGTCTTGGGCATGGTGCTACAGCAGTTCTTCAGACACACAAGTTCTTAGAGCATGCCTTCACCTTATTGTCACCCAACCACACATCTTCAAATATAAAACAAATACAAACATTAAAATACAACAATGCAGAGCACTGTGAAGGGCCAATATGTTGTGGGTGCACTGTTCAACCTGCAGTGGAATTCAACAGCTTAACTGAGGCAGGAATAAAAAACACTTCTCTCTGTAAGATATTACACATTGGCATTCTCAGTCTCAACGTTCCAGTGGGTAAAATAATCACATGGCCAAGTACTTTTGTCCATATAGTGTATGTTTAAAAACTTGAAACATAAAGTCAAAATATCGATGTCTAGTGGCAGCATATGGTTGTATAAGTAGAAACTCTATTGTACTTCTGTAGTATTACTATTGTATCACTTGAGACTTATTTTTTGTTGTCCACAGAAACGACTGCTGCTTTCCATTCTCGTGAGTCGCTGTGGCCTGGCACGTACGAGCTGATGGTGGAAGTGACAGATGCTCTGGGCTTGTCCTGTCCAGAGAAAGAAATTTTCAAAGTGGACGTTTGCCTCTGTGTGGAAAAGGAAGACTGCAGTTCAGCAATGGCAAAATTGGCAACTAAAAAAACTGAGATCAGTGGTCCATTAATTGGCCCGGTGGTATCAGGAATGTGCATACTGCTATGTGAGTTCTTTAAGCAACAGATTTATAGATTAGACATTACTAAGACATACAAACCAACACCCAGTTATGAAAAGCATTTAATGTTACATTTCTAAGGAGTGAAGCTATCAAAAGAATATCAGAAGAATGCTTTGATGTCAGTTTCCACAAGAACACACCCAATAGGTTGGGACAGAATAGCAAAATGTGACAGTGAGGTTGCACTTAGATGTGTCTGACAGTTATCCTTTCAGGTTACACAAAACCAGTGCTCCATTGATATTAAGTAAATGCAAAGGAAACTTTTGGTATGTTGCAAAAATTAAAATGCAGATGTGACAAGTTTTCATTTTTTGGTTTAAAGTGAACAAAACAGGCTGTATAGCATTGTTAGAATGTGGTGCAGTGTTATGTGTGGCTGTAGGTAGAGCTACTGCTGCCACTGGTTTCAGTCTAAAGGATTAATTTGCTTGTGTCATCACAGCTCAGTACCTGGCTACCAACTATAGTTTTCATTTTATGGGAAGATTCAGGAAGACACCAAAGAGACCTGCCTCCTTGAACCACCACCTTATCATGGTCGAGGGGTCTTCATGCCTCAGTGGTCCTAGAAGCTATGTTGTAGGGGGCAATTCACCCGTGGTAGGGTCTCCCAAATCAAACTGGTCCTAGGTGACAGGTCAGACTAAGAGCAATTCAGAAGACCCCTATTACTATGCCTTCCTGTGGGCCTATCGCCTGCAGGAAGGCTTGTAAGGGTTAGGTGCTGTGTGCTCTGGGTAGCAGCCTAAGGCGGGGGCCAAAATTGCTTCAACTGGGAGGACGCCCTGGGGCAGACCCAGGACACGCAAAGTCTTGGCTTCTCTGTTTAGGCTGCTGCCCTCGCAACCCTGACCAGGATAAGCGGAAGATAATGGATGAACACCAGATACACCTGATCAGGCATTCAATTTAGGTGCCTAGAGATAATCTTGGATTATGATTGGTGGTTTACAAATACAATTGAATTGAATTGAACTGAATTTGTATTGCTGCACTCAGGAGAGAGAGAGAGCAACAAACAACACAGACATATCATGTGGGATAATGTATGACCTACATCAGAATGTATTTAAAAATTGTATACATCCTCCTATAACGTACACTAACTCTTGGTATGTTGGAGTAACAGCATTTGAGTCAGAACATACTGAGAACTGCTTGTATTAAGTGTTATATGGCAATGACTATTTGAAGTTAATTGCAGCTACAGACCAAGCTGGATAGATGTTTTCTTCATGTGTTTCTGCAGCATTCAGTCTAAGCATTCCCAATCGATAAATTGTGGTATAACTATAATGACCGTGACCAACTGTGCCATTACATTTTCACTACCCTCTTTGTCTAATGTCATGCTGAATAATTTGAAGAAGCAACAAATACAGATGAAACAGCCAGTCTGTTCTCATGCTCAGCATTTCAAACATTTTCATTATGTCAAACTTCTTTGTGCTGCAGGCATACGCATGAAATGACATTTGATGTAGATCCCTAGTACACCTAGTTTGGAATTCTCTCCGTCAATTATAATGTTATATGTAAAAATGTGAAAACTGACTATATCAACAAGTTTATTTAGCTATTTTTGAACTGTAAAAATGGCCAACTGAAATTTTTGGTGAAAAAATAATAATTATGCATTTCTTGTTTCTGTAGTCCTTCTTCTGTTGCTGGTGTTCTGTCAGTGTGGAGGGGTAAACACAATCTTTCCTGACCAATTCACCGAACTACCATTCGCCGATGCCAAAGAACATCTGATTTCCTACCACACTGAGGGAAAAGGAGAAGATAGGGTGGGCTAATGTTTTATGCCTTTCAATGGGAAAAAATAATCATCTAGTTTTCAGCATATCAATAAACGAATTCTGTATCTGCTATTTTAAACTAAGCACTAAGATAAATTCAAATCTGACAGCCTTACTATAGTTGCCATACCTAGAACCAAACTGCAAAAACCCCTAAAAAAAACTCAACAAACCTCAGAGTATGCATTTAACTTTGTTTTTCATTTTTTAAATTATTTTTTAGGAGGTGCCACTTCAAAGTATCCCTATATTGATGGGTGCCCAAAGGAAACTCGAGGCAGGATACAACTACAGCAGCCTCACTTCAAAATTAATAGAAACTCAAGACACTACAACTTACAAATCTGGACAGATTTTTCAAGATACCGACCAGAACTTCGAGGGTGACAACAGCTACGGGTTATCAAAGGAGTCAAATACCCACGATGTCCGGACTGGTGGTGCTGCTGGGTACTGGAGGCAAACAGAGGCATCCGAGTTTGGTCACTCAGTAGATCTGTTTGATGACATAGCTCTACCTGAAACTTTCCTCGATGATTACTACACACAGGTACCATTATTAGATTCTCATGCAGCCAATTTTCTGTGCCTCTCAGAAACTAAGACACTGTATTAAGGACAATTTAGATATGTATTTGTTTAAAATGTACAAGTCAGTTCAGGGGTATAATTAAAGTTGTTAATATGTAAGAACAGACACATTGGTGTTCGAGATGGTGGCACATTCATGAAAAACAACACATTTATGAGAAAAAAAACACTTGGGGGGTAATCTGTTAACATCAGCTTCTGTGTTCTTGCTTCCTTAACAGAAAGCAGCATGCATTCTCCCAGGGAAGGACAGTCTTTTGATGTATGACTACGAGGGACAAGGCTCTGCAGCAGGATCACTGGGCTGCTGCAGCCTCCTGGAGTCAGACACTGACCTGCAGTTCCTCAATGACTTGGAGCTCAAGTTCCAGACACTAGCTGACATCTGCTGCCCTCCAACGCCTACAACAATGCTCACAGAATCAGTAACACACAAGGTTACAAGTCCGGTTGAAAGCACAATAGATTTTGTTATGCCCAAAACCGAGTATATTATGGAGACAAAACACACAGATGTAAAGACAGAGGTGATATCTTCTACCAATGTTTCCAAATCCTCTGTCGGCACTGTTAGCACTGCCCCACCACCAAAAAAGTCAGTGACACTTCCTCGCTCACAGATGACTAACATCAGTAAATCATCTAACATCAGTCGTAGTTCTAGCATCAAGAATTCCTCTAAGGTCAGCAAGTCCTCTAGTAGTCAGTCCTCTAAACTAAGTCGTTCTGCTTCTCTACCTCGTCAATCTAAGAAAATTGTACTACCACAGCAGCCAATTTACTATGCCAGTCCAATGTTGCAGCCCATGCAATACTTAGTTCAACCACAACTACAGAATACAGTTCTGCTGGCAGATGGGGCCCATGGAGCAAATTTACAGGGGCTGTATGTGGTTGGTGGATCCCAGTTGTCTCAGTCTGGACTTGTAGTTGGTGACTCACAAGGTCTTTCCTCTGGAGTGGTTCTCAAGGGTGCTGTTGGGGCTCAGAGCCCTCAGTCTGGGCTTGTAGTCAGTGGGTCTCAAGGTCTTTCCTCTGGAGTATTTTTCAAGGGTGCTGCTGGGGCCCAGAGCCCTCAGTCTGGACTTGTAGTTGGTGACTCACAAGGTCTTTCCTCTGGAGTATTTTTCAAGGGTGCTGTCGGGGCTCAGAGCCCTCAGTCTGGGCTTGTAGTCAGTGGGTCTCAAGGTCTTTCCTCTGGGCTTGTTATCAATGGTACTGGGGGGCCCCAGATGATGCAGTCTGGGCTGGTAGTTGGTGAGTCCCAAGGTCTTTCCTCAGGACTAGTTATCAATGCCACTGGCATGACGCCCAGTTTCTCTGCAGCTTCCCTCAGCTCCACTTCTCCAGTGAGCCCCACAATGATTCTTCCTGGGAGTCCAGTTATGTCTGAAGGCTCAGTTTCCTCAGAAGGTTGGAAAATAGTGGGACCAAACCCTGATGGCACTTATACGTTGGTTAGCAATAAGACTAGTACAGGCACAGGTGAGACAGAAGGATCTACACCAGGCTCACCTCAGGGTACTTCACCCAGTGGTGATGATCTGAAGAAAGAGGCTGCTCCTCCTCAGGGGGTGTTAGGCCCAGCAGCCCAGGGCAGTGTGTTTGGCATTCTGCCAGGACATACTGTCACGAACAGAGGCAATGTAGTTACATTGAATAGAAATTTGGGGCAAAACTGGGTTGTGCAGCCACAACAGATGAGATTACCACCACTCAAAGTTATGGGGGTTGGTGTTGGGACAGCTGAAATGAATCAAATAGGGACTACATCTATCAAGGTAAACCAGTTACAAGGAATTACTCCACTGGGGCAGACAGATAATACCAGTGTTCCAAAAGAGCATAAGTTACAATCTAAGAAAGACAAGACCACTGATGTTGTAAATATCCTTACTGAAACTGGTAAAACACATTCACCTTTAAATGAAAGTAAGCCAATAAAAAGAATAGTGGAGGACAAAAGTAAAACAACTAAAAAGACACAACATAAAGTTCAATCAAAGGATGTGCTTCCCAGCATATCGGAGCAGGACACTTCACTAGAAGATAAGAATTTGAATGAGATAGTCCAAAATGTATCCAAAGAAAAGGTAACTACTCCAGAACATGCACCAGAAGTATCTGAGGCATCTTCAGCAAACAGTGAGGAAAATGCTGTAAAATCATTAGCACAGGCAGATGGTCTCTTGAAATCATCTGAATCTCAGTCAAACACAATGATGGAAAAACCAGTGAATATAGAAGCTGAAAGTGTGTCTGATCAAATGAATAACACTGCTGAAAACCCAACACACAAATTTCCAGATTTAAAAAGTCAGAAAACAAATTCAAGTGACCTGGAAGAGAACACAGACACTGGTAATGCTCCACAGACAAAACAGCAGGATGACAATGCTCCCTTGCAAGGTTTGTCTGAGGAAGCTCACATCGTCACCGCAGAATGTTGTCCACCTGAGTCAGATGTATCTGGTTTAGCTGAAAACACACCAAGCAGTGATGTTTTTGATGACCAAATACAAAGCACAAAAAAAACTGTAAACACAGTAGACAGTGTAATTTCAGAAGAAGCTGAAAACCAGCCAGATGAAGAGACTCTATCAGAGAAAGATTCAAAATGTGAACAATCCACTCCTGATCAAGATGAGCAAATAAAGTGTCAGGAGGAAGAACCTATATATTCTGAGGTAAAATTAGATACTGATGAAACATCACAATCCCTGGCTGATAAGAGTACACCAAAGAATCTGAGTGACTCTCATGATACGTGCACTCCTGAGCAGGAAGCATCACAAGAAACACAAGTAGATGATCTAGTAGCAGATCACGCAGACATGATTCCCGTAACTCCTGAAGAAAAAATTTCAAGTGACCCAGAAGAAGATCAGTGTACTCAGGATTTGGTGCCAGGAGAAGTTCCCACCGAAAAGGATGCAGAGGACTTGCATGTTCCAGTAGAACAACAACTGGACATGACAGAAGACAGTAACTGCAGCCATGAGGAAGAAAGCTCAACAGTAGATGAGCATCAACCCAGTGTAGATGACGATACCATTGATAGACGAGTGGAGAGTGATGTGCAGGAAGTTGGGTCACAACCATGTTGTGGCAGCTTGGATAAAGATGTTGAAAGACGAGATGCAGTGAGTCCAGGTTCCCAAATGGAGGATAAGTTGATTACAGATGGCATTAATGATGCACAGAACAACAGAGCTGTTGTGGATGAAATACTGGATGAAAGTACTGCAGATAACCAAGACAAAGAGAGTACAAAAGATGATCCATTGCTTACAAGTCCTCAAACTGAAGATATGTTAAGTGAGGCAGAGGAGGACACAGTGAAAGAAGTTGAATCACCTACACAGCAAGAAGATAGGAGTACAAGTGGTGAAGATGAAGAAAGTGAAAGAAATGCATCAGTCAGAAGTTCTGAGTTGGAAGATCACCTCAGCACAGATGACAGCTTGGCGGAAAGAACATCCCCTGTACAACATGATCATACTGATGGTGAAGGTTTGGAGGAGGTGGTGTCACCCACAGAGCAAGGTCATAAAGATGAAACGATAGAAAGAGAGGATACAGGAAGTGTGACAAACCAGGTTATGTCAGATAGCACTGTAAGTGAAGAGAAAGAGGATGACATAACGGAGGAAGAACTGGCACCGATACAGCAAACGGCTCTTTTGGATAAAAGTGATGAAAGTGGCAAACAACACACAGTGTCTCAAGTAGAAATAGAAACTGCTACAGATGACAGTGTAAGTGATGAAATTAATGAGGAGGAAAGTGAGGAGATCTCAGACATACAGGAAGATTCCAATATCAAAAAGGAGACTGAAGAAGATCCTGTTGCTGAAACAAATTCTCTGTTGAGCAATCAGCTCACATCAGATAACACAGAGGAGGAAGAGCCTGCACAAGATGACCTGTCTGATACAAGTGCTCCAGTAGAGGAAGGAAGCACTGAGTCGAGCCAACCAACAGAGGTGGATTCTCAGATGGTAGATAATTCATTGGATGCTACTCTGGATATCACAGAGAGTCAAGACACTGCTGGGCCTGAATTAGAAGAAGGTGCTGTTGAAAAGACTTTGGAGGAGACAGTCAAAACTTCACCCCAGGTAGCTACAGGGCAGGTTTCTGTCTCAAGAGACCATAAAGATGATCTGGTGGCACCTGAAGAACAACCTGAAGATGACCAGAACATAGATGATGACCAACAAGAGCCTAAAGGTAATGACCAAGAAGCACCTAAAGGTGATGACCAGAATACAGATGCAGTTAATGAGGATGGAGATCAGAATTTAACTGATGATACTTCTAATGCAACTGGACAGGCATCAACAACACCTGAGGTTAAAGTGGAAGACACAACAACAGAGCAGCTTTTAAAACCTACAGACTCTACAACAGTGGAGGCAGCTGATGAGGGTGAACAGGGTATGACTGGAGAAGCAGCAGAGACAGACGCTGTAACAGCAGAAGTTGGATCAGAATCTAAAAATGTTCAAGACACAGAAGCAAGTGATGGTCAAGACTCTCCTGGACATGTCAAGACAGGCAGCCAGAGTCCTCAGAAAAAATCCAAAAAGAATAAGGACTCCAGTCCAAAGAGTCCATCTGCAAAATGTAAGCAACAGTAATCCTTTTTCCATGAAACTGTCATGTGATTATGATACAAACACTAATGTTGCAAAAAGATAGAAAAAAAATTAAATGTTAATTAAGTACATGCTACTTCACACATAATAGAGCAGAGTAGATTTCCACAGATAAGGAGCAATTTGGTCTCATCAGTCCAATCTATTTGTGGCTTATACTAGTTATGTTTTAACACGTTACAGGGATGTCTGGGAAAATTTTGCTTTCCATCTTTTATTACATGCATTAACTCTTTCAGGAAAAAGTCAAAATTAACTTTGTAAACTTTTTTTGATGCAATGTAAAGTTCCAGGTACTGTAGGTTAAGCACATTTTCCATTGCCCAGTGGGTTCAGGACTTTTCTGGCTAATAGTTATATAATAAAAGGTCATGTTACTTCCCTGTATTCCATATTCTTTCATCAGTTAACAAGTCTGCCGATCAGGCTAGACCTTGAAGGTACATTCTACAATGTAGGGGCATACTACCTTGACAGTTGTCAAGCAGTCTGTTACTGTACCAAATGTCGAAGGAATATGAAATGCAGGCTGTCTCTCCTCGGTCATCCTGTGGTTACTTAAGCTACATTTGCTACTGTAGCTCCATAGTAGTTACCATTACAACTGTTTTCAAGTCCATGGGTAAATGTGTGAGGTCGTGCACCGAAGCTGTGTTGACTGGCAGGTCCCCTGTAGTGGACCGCTGCAAACAATCAGTTAAACGTCAGATTCCCAACATCATAGACTGCATATTCAATGTCCGCCTCACCTCAAATGTTGCAGTACTTGTAAGTGCAGTATAGTGGTATATAATGCAACAGAACACATATGCTCTTGTAGCTCTTGTTTTTGAGGATTGCATTTGTATCAGGATACTCTTCTATCTTCAGTAGCTTCCTTCAAAAAGACACCTTTTTTACCTTGACTTGGCAAACTGAACTACTGACTCTACTTGAACACAGAATTGATCTTAGCTTTGGGTGATTCCCATCAGTGTGTGGTTTAAACAAACCCTTGTTTTGTGGGAAGGGAAAACATTCTTTTTTCTTCTGGGAAACTATCAACTCAACATGCTGGGCAGTTCTGTAGCAAAAATAGTAGAATGTACCTTCAACAGTAGACTTAGAGCATGCACTTATGGCGCTTTTCCACTAGTACCTACTCGGCTCGGCTCGGCTCGACTCAGCTCGCTTTGGGAGCGTTTCCACT
>JAQQAE010018796.1:0-11097 GCA_029823295.1 Pseudamia nigra | reverse complement strand
GATCTTTGAGTCCATCTCATGAAAAATGGGATCAAAAACAAAAGTGTTGCGTTTATATTTTTGTTGAGTGTATGTATTAAGGGGAAAAAATGTTCCTTTAATAAATAAGCAATATTTTAGTAATTTCATGGCAAAAGTGAATGAACCCCCTTCGCAACCCACTTTTGGGTCCCAACCCACCAGTTCAGAACCACTGCTTTGCAGTATCACTTATCTTGTGCAAATAAAAGTCCATCACTTCTTTAAGAAATGAATGTTTGTTAATCTGAGACATCTCAACATTTTTAAATGTGTCTCCAAGTGCAGTTGACAAAATCATCGAACACCATGATGAAAGTGTCTCTGATGAAGACCGTCCCAGGACATGAGGACCAATCCAGGACATGAAGACCATCCCAGAACATGAGGATGGTCCCAGGACATGAGGACCATCCCGAGACATGAAGACCGTCCCAGGACATGAGGACCAAGGGACATTCATTAGAATAAACAGACTCTGAAGCCAAGTATGGCCCTCATTAGAGCCCCTTGCTTCCAGTTTCAAAGTAAATGTGGCTACTTCCATTCAAAAGTGAGAGGAGCGTCTCTGATTTTAAAGTAATCCATATAATATTAGACAGATTTGACATTTGTAAAGATCAAAAACCTGAGAGTGTGTGATCTAAGCACAATTGAATGAAAGTGAATTAAATCAGCAATTCTTTTTTTACGACAAAGTTAGTAAGGGGGAGTGTTTAACCTTGCCAAGATGTTTCGACTACAGTACATCTGCAGTCTTCCTCAGTGTCATGCAATATGTGATGACCCAACATCCGAAATGGGCCATGAACAATGGAAAACACCAAGCAAAAATCAAAGAGAAGAAAACAAAAGAAAACACACACACAACAACCGGACAATAAAAACAGAGACATATTCACCATTCCATATATCCGAGGGATAACAGAAACCCATTCAATGGGCAATAAGGAAACACAACATCCACCCAGCAGTAAAACCACATACTGTACCAAACTCCGACAGCTACTAGTGCATCCAAAAGATAAAACAGAACCAGACAAAAAAATGTAACATCATATGTAAAATCATATGAACATAATCAATCCACAAGGTGTACTGTATACCATGTACACTCTGTTGCTGATGTATGAATTTCCCTAAAAGAGTTTTAAAAAGTTGTTTCAATTTAGCTGAATTCAGAAACTGACAGTTTGCTTAAGTGAGTGTTTCTTGGTCATAATATGGATTTGTCCATTCATTGTAGCACCACTATCAGGGTTATTTATTCTATAGCCACTGTTCTTCTGTGCAAGACAACTAATGGGTTTAAAACACAATAAGAAGAAAAGAAATGACACAAATTACCTGTTGACCAGACACCTGAGAAAACCTGAAAAGTGTTCCAGGTGAATGTAATGAGAAAATGTCATGAATGTACAAAGCTGTCATCGACACTAACGGTGTCTACTTTGCACAATCAAAAATATAAAACATGTTCGGGGATGTTGAACATTTTTTGATTCTACGTAATTCCATACATGTTCTAAACAGTTTGGATATCTTTGGTATTAATGGACAGTGTGGAAAACAATAAAAACAAAATAAAAACCCTGAAGAAAGTGTGCCTGAACCTTTGACTGCTAGTCTAAGTCAACATGCCAAACGTGAGGTTAAATGTCCTGGAGCTGTGGGCGTGGTTCGTACCTGTGTGAGCTCATGCAGGACTCGGGTCAGTTCACTGGCGTACGGACACTGGGTGTAATCATCCTCTGCCCACCGTCCTGTCCGGTCACAACGCCGCCATGCTTTTTTCTCCCTCCGGTTGGACAGGTGAGGAGCGTTGCCAGAAGGAAAGGGGGCGGAGCCAAACATGGCCGGAGCACAGGGGAGGAAAGCCAGGATACCAGCCAGAGTCTTTGGCCACCTGATGTGAAAACACCTCCAAGTCATCAGTTTAGGCGTCTGTACTCTGCACCAGATGGTAATTTCATACTCTCTGTACTTAGGAAATTATACATTTGCATATTTAATTTAGAGCTAGTTGCAATTAATTAACAAAAGAGTGCCAGATTCTGATCCTTAATTGTTAAACAATCTGTTGAATCATTGATGACTTCTGATTTACTTGGACTTTATTAATCAACTTTATTGCCTTTCCACTTTGTGCACGATTAAACCTGTTTTATTCAACAGGATTTGTGTGCAGAATGTTTTCTACCTTACGGGAAAACAGTTTAAGAGAGTAATTTCAAGTGTTGTTCGCATGGCCATGCAAAGTTCACTGAAGTCACCTCTGAAGCAAAAAATTTGGCTTTTCTCCATGTCATCAGGAGCCAGCGCTTTGAGCTGCTCTAGTGACCAACCTCACATTGAGGTCTGGCCGATTTTACAGGCAATGGGAACATTTTCATCTTCTAGCCAATGCCTGTTAGCGTTTCAGTAGAACAAAGCTCATTTGAGGGAGGAAAAGGCAGCCAGAGGACCACAGTCGACTCAATCAGCCTTTATTTACCTCTTAATAATAAGACTACCGGTTTTGTTACATGTTGTTCATAGTTCAGAGGCCATCTTTGAGTACTTTTGCACCTATGTACTGATTAATTTGTCTACAGTCAGACAGAAAGTCTTATGTTTTGTGGTACTTTTTAAAAACCTCATACACAGTGTGTTATTTTGGGTGGTCCCAGATGAAAGAAGACAAAACATGGGGATACTGTAGTTAAAAAATGGTCCTACACAGTAAGAGGGGATGAGGAACAACTTCAGCAAACAATAAACTGGGACAAAGTTCTCACAATGCCCAAAATGTAGGTCATGCCAGGTTGAATGGGTCCACAGAGTCATTATCACCACACACAGTGGGTAGATGTTGCACCCACTTTATTAGATCCATGTTGCAGCGTAGATGACATTCAACTTAAAAGCCTGTTTAAATCTTACAGCCTGTAGCAGCCTTTACATGCACACGCTCATAATTCAGTACTTTATTACCTTGCTGACACAGTCACAGTGACTTCTGTTTTTAGGACCGCATCATTTTAATGGTCCCATACCTTAAGACTTAAATTTACATTTGCGTATGCATGCCTTTAACTATCAAAGACTTTTATAATGCCTCTCCTTTCATTGCCACCTTATTGTGGCAGAGGGTTTTACATGCCTAAGTGATCCTAGTAGCTATGTTGTCATGGGGCAATTAGCCCCTGGTGGGGTTCCCCAAGGCAAATTGGTCCTAGGTGGCAGGTCAGACTAATAGTGATGCAGAAGACCCTTATGATGATGAATTTCCTGTGGGCCCACAAGCTGTAGGAAGGGTTGTAAGGGTCCAGTGCTGTATGGTTTGGGTGGCAGCCAAAGGCATGTCCAATCTGTGGTTGCCAAAACTAGTTTCAACTGGGTGGAGGCCCTGGGGCAGACCCAGGACATGCTGGAGGGACTGTGTCTATTGGCTGGCCTTGGGACACCTAGGGGTCCCTCCAGAGGAGCTGGAGGAGGTGGCTGGGGAGAGGGTAACCTGTGCTTCTCTGCTTAGGCTGCTGCTCCCATGACCTGGGGCTTTTGCTCCACATGGTACCCCCTTCTGCCATGATGAAATGTAGTGTGATTGTAATATCTTCAGGTATAAACCATGAAAAAAGACTTACTTTAGCTGTGAGGACTTTTATTTGCAAGAAACTCATTTATAACATGACGAACATGAGGGGGCATCGGCTCGTCTGCTCGGAAAAGGACACACTTGTTTTTCTTAAAGCTGGCACCCCCAACTGCATTCAAACATAGTAGTGATCCAAATACAATTTCAAAATGAGTGATGTGGACCGCTCAGGAGCCACGACTGTTGTGACGAGACAATTGACAGAGCTTGGCTGTATATGGGATGCAAACTGGATGTTGATAGACGTAATTCAGATGCTTTTTCAGCCATTTCATTCATTACTCGTTCTTAAGCAGACGTTACTCTGCTTAAGGTGTTTGATGTTCTGTAAATTGGCTGCAATGAAGATGTTACATGAAGACGTTACTCATATTTAAGCAGATGTTTCTCAGACATATTTAGACGTTAGTCATGCTGTTCTATCTACCGTCTATGGCCAAAAAATTTGACTTTGTCGCCGTCTGACACCTGCTGTAAATATTTAGATGGAGGCATCCGGAATTGTTAAATAGTGCAGTGGGACAGGTCCTTAAGAAACAGTGAGTTATTTATATTTGCAAACAACAACATCATTATTTAGGTGAAACATTAATGACCAGGGTCAATATTATTAACCCCCACAAGAACTGACCTTTTTATTCAGTTGCAGTACAAACCACCACTTTCTGATTGAGTAGTGGTCAAAGTACTGTATATGAACTGAACATTTGTCTTTCACACAGGATTTGAGGCATCACTTGTAAAAACAAAAGAATGAGTTTGGTGAAAGAAGGAGGAGGCAGATATACAAAGTTATCAAAGTCTTTCCAAGTATCTTGAGCTGGAGTGAGAAGCGTGAGGGACATTTTCATATGCATAATATTGATCTCAACAGTACATTCACATTTTGTCATTTCATCCGAAAGAAATGCCTCAGCTACCGTCATGAACTGAATGATGGTGTTGATGGGCAGACACAAGAAACCAGTCATTACAATGGAAAAAAATAATTGATTCCTGTCAATTTGAACATGGCTGTAAACTTTGAGATAAAGCAAGAGCAGAAGCTGATAAGGTATACTACTCTATTTATTGATGTTTTCATGTGGAAATTTTACACGTTGTACCTTTAACACAATGTCAAAGAGTCTCTTTAATGCTTAATGCGGCAACACTTTTGATTTGATCTAAATGAAAACAAAGGAGCAGTACACACTGGTAATCAGTTCTCAGGGTAAAAACCTGTCATCCCTCTGCTCTGTACCTTATTCTGGTCTTTTTTTCCCCCCTCTCTCTCCATCCACATTGTTGCAGTAGCAGCTACTTAGTAACAAATGGCATTAATTTTGCCCCCAACAAAAAGGGGGCTCATTTTCCAGTCCATTACTCCAATGCTCCAGCAGAAACAAAGGCTGTGTGCATGGTGCTCTGAAAGTGGGCTGCAGAGTACAGCAGTTATAAAGGAGCAGACACGCCAACAGCACGCCCACAGGGAAGTAGCGCTGGAGGATGTGAGCACATTTACAATCAGAAAATATCAAGACGGTCACAAGGAGTGGACATGGGGAAGGATTAGAGATGATGGGTGGTGTTTGTTCCTGTTTTTATGTGAAACCTCAGCCGTGGGAATAAGTTCTCTCCTGTTTTATGGTTTTGTAATAAAGCTAGAGCTGTAATGTTTGTACAGATTTTCATACCACACATCCAATTACTAGTAAAATATATTAACTGTCCAGATTTTACTGTCCCTACCGAGAGGCAGCAACCTATGGTTTGAAAGTGATGACGGCGTAGGAGTATCCTGAAGTGTAATTCTGCTGACGGTTTCATAAAAGCCTGACTCGCACAGGCTGACACTGAACTTTTTTTAAGTCAGTGTTAGTACAAAGGTGTCCATTAGTTGGGCTCGATAACACTTAAAAGGCAATAACTGAGGAAACAATTGAGAGAAGGTTGCTAAATTTGATGCAAACATTCAACTGGATACAACAACAATTTCTATGACTAAAAGAAACAGTTTCTCTGATGCTGGTTTTCACATTAAAACCATGAGTGGCGTGTCACATCACTAAACCTATCTTTATTAAGTTACTGTAGGACCAAAGTGCAAAAACCGGGGCTGTTCAGTGAGGCCAATGTGGAAGTAACTTTAAGGTGCAATCCCACCGCTTGGCTGCTGGGGAATCAACCGTCCGGCTCCAAGAAACTTTTTTCCCATAGAGATACATGTGATTCTATCTGAAAATACTAAGTGATTAGCTTTTTCATGAGTCATCATGGTCTCAAATGTTTTATTTGGACCTAAGTAATAAGTAATGTGATGGTCCATCTTTAACTTTTTGCTCTGATATTCCAGCAAATAATCCAACAAATCATTGTCATGTGGGGGTTTGACTGACATGTTGCTAAAGCAACAGCTTGCTTGTTAAGTCGGACCGATTCGGACCTTTGTATCCTTTGAGTCCTCTGGCATAAAATGCTCAGTTAGCCCCGCTGCTGTTCATCCTAATATGGTTACATCCTGTTTTTGGCTCCAATATGGCAGCTAGGAAGTGACAACCTCAAAATGGCCCTTCAGAAACTAATGGTTGACTTGACGGTCATTTTGTCCAGTTATATATACAGACTATGGTTAGAACAGTCATTTTCATTCCATATTAAGCCACAAACTGTGTGCCTGAGCCATGCGGAAGTTTCATATACTGCAGTACCTTCAGTGTACAGTCCACAGAGTTTCATGTTAAAATGCCCAACCTTTGACCAGAAATAAACCTGTTACCACCAAGTTCAGTGTTGTAACGTGGTGAGTTTCTCCTGAGTGGGTTATTGGTCCTCTGCAGGATAGTCGGACAATGGGACTGCCATCTTAATGGCATGCTGATGCATCGCTGAGCTCCTGTTGGTCCAGAACCTCAATGAGAGAATGGCCTGTCAAGGGTGACCCTACCAGGAGCAAGCTCCAGACGGTAATGCTTTCCAGATGATAGGAACGTACATGCCTCCTCACCACAACAAGGTGAGAACCCAAAAAGGAGACATGTCCACCAGATGGCTACACATCATCAAGGAGCACCTACGACATCTGGGGATAAACATGAAGGACACAGAAGCCCTGGCCCAAGACCGTACTTGTTGTAAGACTTTGGTGAAGCTGCTCAGTTCTAGACACAGTGATGATCCTGTTGAGCAAGACCACAAGACGCAAGAACTATAATTAACTAGACTAACTAACAGCCCAGCACAAACAAAGGATTCATTCTCTAAAGTTCATTTCTACCTCTGCGAACACTGTACATGGGTGATTTTTTTAAATAGAAGTCATCCATATTAGATTAACCAAACGGCAATATTTATGCATAATTAAGGCCGTAGGCACTGTGATTGATAGATATGCTTGAGCCAGAGGTCTTCACAGTTTCATTTCACCTCAGCTCCACTCAGACTTCATATGTAAGTTCAATTTTGGATCAGAGTGATAGGAAACTTCTGGTTTGAGCTTCCAAACAGCTCTTCAGAAACCTATGGGTGATGTCATAGAGCATTTGTCCATCTTTTAAGTACAGTGTATGGTTCAAACACACTACTAAACACCACAGAAAAGGAAGATTCTCCACTGACAAGTCACATCCCTTATATGACATTAAAATTACATTTCTCAGATACATAGATCAGGAGAAGCCTGATTGTATTTGCAGCTTGTCAAAGCAATGAACCATTATGAAATGCTCCTTCTCAAATCTCATCTAAAGGAAATAAAAATGATAGTGAAATTAAAGATAATGACAGTTATGCTAAAATAATGTAAGTTAAAACCCTTTGCCACCGAATGTGTCACCGGCGACACACCCGCGTGCCACCCACACAGCGAGGCAGGGAGTGCGCCGCTGGCGGGCTAACGCCTCCAGCGTCAAGCACCCGGCCGCCTGAGCGCCAGCAAGCCGCTCGAGGGATAGTGCCCGGCGGTGGAGTCCAACTGGGGCAGGACACACACCAAACGGCAACACAGGTGTCCCAAGGCGAGCCTAGGGAGGACAGAATCTTCGCGCCGAGCAGAGGGGCAAAAGCTTTCTTGATCTTGATTTTTAGTATGGATACAGACCATGATAGCCTGGCCTCCGCGGGCGGTTTCTGACCTCCCTGAGCTCGCCCCAGGACACCTGCGCCACCGCCCAACATGTATCCTGCTCCAGTCAAACTCCACACTCGACACAGTCCCTAGAGCGGGTTGCCGGCAGCCGGGCGGCCAGGCGCCTGACGCCAGAAGTGTGAGCCCGTCAGCCGCACCACCCCCGCCCTGCCGAACGTTCAACACGCAGATGTGTCGGCGCCAACACGCTCTGTGGAAAAAAAGTTATAGTATTATCATTTTTAGAACACGTCATCAGTAGGGTAAAACTAACCTTTTCGTAATGGTCTAAACCCAGCTCACGTTCCCTATTAGTGAGTGAACAATCCAATGTTTGGCAAATTCTGCTTCACAATGGTAGGAAGAGCTGACATCGAAGGATCAAAAAGTAGCATTGCTGTTGAACGCTTGGCTGCTACAAGCCAGTTATCCCTGTGGTAACTTTTCTGATACCTCCTGCTTAAAACTCCAAAAAGTCAGAAAGATGACATGGGTAGCACTCGTGCTTCACATGCAAGAAGGTCCTGGGGTCAAACCCAATCCCAGCCGGGGAGGCCTTTCTGTGTGGAATTTGCATCTTCTCCCCATGTCTGCATGGGTTCTCTCCAGGTACAATCAAACCAAGCCATTATTGGACAAAAAGAAAGTTTCCAGAGCTGTCTGAACCCTATATGAACCATATGACATACTGTATGATGTACAATTTACCTGAAAATATTGTGAAAACCAGTTTATTAATTATTTTATTTATTTTTCCTCATTTCAGTTTTTCATTTGTTGCTCATTTTGTTCATTTTTTTGTTCATTTCGTTTCATTTTTTTGTAGATTGTTTAAAAAATTATCTTATTAATAATTTTGAAATCTTAATTTTTCTGTTTAAATTGTATATTTTCTTATTTGTTCAGTTTTGTATAAATTTTCATTATTTTGTGTATTTTTTCCTTCATTTTCTGTATTTTTTTGTTTACTGATTCTAATTTTGTTGATTGTTTTGATCATTTGTGTTCATTTGTCACTCAATTAATTTGCTATTTTAGTAATTTTTGTCAGTTTTCCCAATCCCTGAGTTCATTATTTGGATTATTTTCTTTTTCATTTTTGTCCATTTTGTTACATTGTTTGATTATTTTTTGCTCTTTTTGTGGAATACTTTCTTCAGGACTGTCTTAATTTTTGTTCTGTATCAAGTTCAATTGTTCTTCTTTTTTCAAATTAGTGCTTATTTTGTTTTATTATACTACTACATATGGCCATAGGTTGCAGACCCTCCTGTACATAAAACAGTGAGGTGTTCCAATATGTAGTGCAGTGTATGGTAAAACATCAGCAGCCTCCTCTTCATCCATCACCCCCTCCATGTGAGAACCAGTCACTGACCCTTTATTCCACACGTGGCAGTTAAAACTCCTTCGCACTGCGTATACTCCCGACTGCTGCCTCACCTGAAGTCTCCCTTGTTGTTTGTGATTCGGTCCGCAGGGCAGTACGGTGCTGACGTCTCCAGAACCACAATCTCCATCTGCAGAGAGCTGTTACCACGGTAACTGGTGACCAGGCACTCCCAGACGCCGGCGACGCCCACGTCGATGTTGGAGAGGATGACCTCGCTGTGAGGACACAGGCAGCAAAATGTGAGGCCTCGGACTTAGGGAGAAAAAAACAGTGAGGAATATTTTACTGTCAGGGCTGGAAGGAGAAGAGACATGAAAACATATTATTACTGTGATACAGTATGAATTTCATATCAGTATTTGATAATAATATTTGTCTTTGGTTTCTATAATTATAAGAACTCAGGGTTTGTTCACTTCACCCTTCATTCACGGTATCCACTACACTGCCAGTAAGGAAGTGACATTAAATTTATGGTAATTATAAAATCAGGGCAAAAAGCAAAGCAAAATGCAACCAACCAGTGAATATTTTAACACAAAATTAAAACATAATCACAAACATAACAAGCAAAAGGTAGAAAACGACAATGACCATGGAACAAAATCAAACGAATCAAAAGAAGAAAAAGGAGTAAAAATGAATGAAATAAAAGAAAAGTCAGCAAAGCAATCATGAAGTTGCAAAGGAAGAGACCAAATGAACAAAGTAAAATGAGGCTGAAAATGGTACAGTATATCCCCAACTATTTACAGTCATCCTTCATGCATGAAAGGTATAAATAAGAAGGAAATAAAAATATTTTCAATCACTTGTGCTGCTTTTGGTTTTGATTTTTACATCTTTTACATGGTTTTGTTTTGTGCATATTTTTCAGCTTGATCCGCACAATGTCATCATCATTTCCATCCTCAGGAGGCTTCCTTTTCATCAGGTTGCCACACAGAACAGCGACGCACCAGTTTTGACGTCACCTTGTCTTTATCTATTTGTCTTCACTACATTCCCATCAATTTGCATCTTTTTGGATTTCATTTCTTTTTTGCATCTCTTTCTTCACTTTGTGTTGTTGCATCTCTTACTCATAATTTAAAGCCCCAAAAAAAGCAGCCAGTCTCTGTGACATCCACGAAGAAAGTCTGTCTTTTTGTCATTTGTAGAGTGTTTGCATCTTTTCTTTTTTGTCCAACACGGCTTTCATGTTTTGTGTCTGTTAAGCCGTCTGCACATAGAGAACCGCGACTCATCTCAACTCAACTCAAGTGGAAATCGCCTTGATGTGCGGCGGCTCTTCACCCAGATTTTTCAGCCTTGACGACGTCCTGACAGAAATCGTGCCGATTCAACATGTTGAATTGCCAGGACTCAGTCTCGGTGATGTGCGGTGGTCATGACTCCGACTTTGCAACTTTTATCATTGGTGGACATGTGTGTCACAATGCAATCAGTGTTTACTGTCGGTAGATGGCGCCAGTTCTCAGGGGTGAGTCGTGTTGGCAGTCTGTAGCTGTGTGCGAGGTACGGAACAAAGTGTCAATCGTGTACCAGACGACCAGAGTCATAGAGTTGAGTTGAGATGTGTCGCGTTTCTCTATGTGCAGTTGGGTTCGTGCTATATTCATTTATACAGTTTTTGTCTTTTCTCCTCATTTATAACTTTTCCTCTTTTGCCGTTTTTTACACCTGCCACTTTTTATCATTCTTTATGATCTTTTTGTTTTCATAAGTTTTTTTCCCTATCTTTTACATTATTTTTAGCTTTTCATCTTTTACTGTGACATTTGTGTCATTCTGCTGCTTTCCCTGTTCTTTTTTGTCATCGTTTGTTTTTTCTTCACAACTTGAAGTTTTGCATCTTTTTTGTACTTACCGTATTTTCCGCACTATAAGGCGCACCGGATTATAAGGCGCAGTTGCGGCATGCACCCACCAGATGGCGGTGTG
>JAQQAE010018795.1:0-11097 GCA_029823295.1 Pseudamia nigra | reverse complement strand
CTCAGTTAAACTGAACTGTGCTTTGAGTCTGGCGTCTAAGTCCTGGGTCTGTCTGTTTGCCTGATCAGTCGTGACAGAGCTCCCTCTGCTACAGAGGATAAGTTTATCACAATTACCAAACTCAGTAACCGACAATTTACAGCATCTCAGATGGTGTGCGATGGTTTTGACAAATGCACTTAGGGAGTCATTCAAAGTTCTAGACATTCTTCAGATTGACTGACCTTCATTTCCTAAAGTAATGATGGACTGTCTTCCCGCTTCTCAACTCATTTGTACAGATGTTGTATTTATGCTAATAGGGCTGTTGACTCTGTACCCACTGATCTTCTGCACAAGACAACTGACGGCCTAAGGCACATTAAGAAAGCAAGAAATTACACAAATCAACTCCTGACAAGACAAATCTGTGAAAAACATTCCAACTACCTTGTGAATCTGATGAGAGAATATCACAGGCGTGCAAAGCTGTCATCACAGATAAATGTGGCTACTTTGGACAATATAAAAGATAAAACATATTAAACAACCCAGACCATGTTTTGTTTATTACTAGAGCTGTCAAAATTAACATGTTAATCCATGTGAATTAATTTTCATGATTCCTTTGATTAAACATTTTAATGCAATTAACGCATGCGCAACACACAGTAACTCAAAATCCCATAATGCAACTGTCAGGCGGCAGACCCAACTCCCATCAAGATGGACGGTTCCAAACAACATATTGTTCCTCTCGATGGGAAGTTTGAATACAAAGAAAAAAGACAGAACAATAGACCAACATAAGTTTCCACGCTCTGCAGGAGGGAGGTTTCATTTCACCAAAGCGCTTTCAGCTTAAAGTACCACATCAACGCGACGCATACGTACGTGCGTTAGAGGGATTCCTCTGCAAGTACTTCAGCGAACACAACGCCCGGCTTGTGCCAAACCGCCCTCACTGAACGTCGGGGCCTCAGTAAGTCTACCTCTGACAAATTGACTGACACAATTGCCAGGTGGATTGTAAAAAACAGCAGACTGATTAATAATGTCGAGAACATGGGATTTACAGAGGTTTTGCAAATTGTATCCCAAGATGCTTTGTACAAAACACCATCAAGAAGTACCATAATGACGAAAACCGACGGGCTCCATAAAACTTAAAGGAAATAAAGAAAGACAGTCATCCTAACAGGAGACACTGGACCTCAGTGAGTAACACTAACTATTTAAATATCTTGATCCTCCTGCAACCACTGTTTAGTTTAAATGAACACATGTAAAGTGTCTATATTACCTTCTGTCATGAGTGTTTTTGCGCCCACAAAATGAAAAACAATAAATGGGTATTAATCGTGATTAATCAAAATTAATCCACAGTGGGCCTGTGATTAATCAGATTAAAAATTTTAATTGTTTGACAGCCCCAAATCCATATATGTTCGTCACAGTTTGGATGTCTTCAGTATTAACGTATGTTAATGTTGAAAATAGAAAAACCACCAAAGAAACTTTTGACAGACAGTTTACGTACATGTATAGCTGAAAACAGACAGAAATCTAACATTTTTTTCCCTCATAGGGCTTCATGTTTACATGTTCATAATTCTTGAGGGTACATTTAAAATCATATTCGAGAAAGTAAAATAACAATGTTCTCAGCAACTTCAACCAATACCTGATTATCACAAATTTTTTACAGCCTGAGGCAGCCTCCCACACACTGAGAAAACAACTACAACATCAAGTTTTATTGCCCCGCTAAAGCACACAAAAGTAATGTGACTCATTTTGTTGCGTGTTGCTGGAAGCCCTGACCATTTGCATTGCCAAAAAAATTGTCAAGTGTATTGCTGCCTCCATTTTTGTATGCAGACTCTTCAACATGATGGTTCACAATGTTTTCTTTTGAGATAAACTGCCTTTTTAAGCATCATTAATGTTATGAGCTCCATAACAACCCAGCAAATAAACAGAAATCACCATCTCAGTGTTTTATGTTTATGGACATTTGCTGCAACAAATGAATTTGAATTTTAATGTTTACAAAACGTTCTATTCATAATTCTCCTCTGGTAATATCAGCCAATAAATTAGTCTGCAATTGTGTGCCTGAAGTGCAAAAGAACATTATGTAAAGACAGGGGAGGAGGACAGCATGCAAGTGGTTCTACTGTACATTCAATATACATGATCGTGGCAAAGATTGATGGATGAGTGGAAAGAGAGCATCAGACAGAGATGGAGGTAATATAATTTCTAAGGGGTATCATGCAGTTCTGTTGGCCCCAGTAAGTTGTTGTTGGACAGCTGTCTCGCTATGCTTTGCTTTCACTCGTTTTCTCTCTGCCAAAAACATTTCTGCTTTGGTTCTTTCATTTTATTATCCTTCTACTGTCGCCTCCCCTTCTCCAAAAACAGATTTATAATTTTTGCCCTGACCTTTCTCCTGTTTTCCTCCTCTCATCTTGTCCTATTGGCACTTATTTGTCTTCTTTCTTCTCTGAGCCATCTGTGTTTTTGTATAATCTCCTTTCACAGCCTTTTTAGTGATATTTAGACTAATATCAATAACTTCTTCCAAACTTTACTTTCAACAGTTTTGTAAGTAGGTGATCAAAAGACTTAAAGGTGCATCGACAATTTTGGCAAACTATGTACAGTACAGGCCAAAAGTTTGGACACACCTTCTCATTCAATTCGTTTCCATTATTTTGATTATTTACATTGTAGATTCTCACTGATGGCATCAAAACTATGCATGGACACATATGGAATTATGTACTTAACAAAAAAGTGTGAAATAACTGAAAACGTCTTATATTGTAGTTTCTTCAACGTAGCCACCCTTTGCTTTTTTGACAGCGCTGCAAACCCTTGGTCGCTGTCTTCATGAGGTTGATGACCTTCATGAGGTCGTCAACTGAAATGGTGTTGAAAACCATTTCAGGTGACGACCTCATGAAGCTCATCAAGAGAATGCCAAGAGTGTGCAAATCAGTTATTTCACACTTTAAAAAAAATATATACATAATTCCATATGTGTTCATTTATAATTTTGATGCCTTCAGTGAGAATCTACAATCTAAATAGTCATGAAAATAAAGGAAATGCTGTACTGTAGTAGCCGATTGTTGAGGTCGGACGGACATAAATTGATAAAACAGGTGACCTGCCAGTCAACACAGCTTACAGCCTGACGTTGTCAAGCTGGTTCTGCTGGAGGTTTTTCTCTTCTGTTAAAAGAAGTTTTTCCTCCACCCCGTCGCCTTTGGTTTGCTCTCGGTGGTTCTGTTGAGTTTACTCTCTGTACAGTCATGAGGTCTCGGCCTTGAATTGTGAAGTGCCAAGAGATAATTGGTGATTATGATTGGTGCTATACAAATAAAGATTGAATTGAATTGAATTATGGCTGTTCTTTTCTTACTTGTAGGAATCTGAAATGCAGGCGGTCTCTCGTCAGTCATCCTCTGGTTAGATAAGCTACAGATCTTAGTACTCGGACCGTAGTAGTAGAGTCCATGAGCTTGTGCACCTATGAGGTTGTAAGCTGTGTTGACTGGTCTTCTGTCCGAACAGAGGATTGCTACAAAGATCGGCTACTAGCTAGTGTGTCAACAATATAGACAGCAATAAATTAAATAAAAGACAAGAAAAAAATGGTGCTCCTCCGGTCATAAAATGTAAAAAGTGAAAATTGCTTACTGTGAATTTTATTTGTTCCGTCTAGAGCTTCTCCTTCTATCTGCTAGGGATAGGTCACAATATTCAAACATTCTAAAAATTATTTAAAAAATTAATTAACATTTGCTCTTTTCACTGGCATCTTGTAATAATGTGGTAGGGGAAGATTGTGTGCCTCAAAAGTGCCATTTCACACCATAAGGAGTAGACAATGTGCCAGGTAAATGTGTGACACGCTGTGGGAATAAGTGCTACTGCTGAAAGCAACGAAGCATGCAAACCTAGCTGTCCAAAAGTAGTGTGTGAAGCGCCTTCAAAAATAAACAAGGAAGTGCAGCGCAAACTCTGTCAGGTAAAGCTAGCTCATCATAAACCTACCACAGTAATGCACAGTGAAGCAGCAAAGGCTCAGTCCACATGCCAGCCTTCAATAACGGTAAGGGAAGACTGTGTTTAATAAAGTGAATGACATTTGCCTCACCCAGTTTCGTAAAATTTTATGGAGTAGACAGAAGTAAACCTCTTTGGATCGCTATTTCAGCAAAAGCTCACTGCCTACTGAAAGTGGAGATTCTGGAAGTGGGGCAAAACAGGCCAAAACAAATGAGTAAAAATCAGAAAAGAAAAAAAAAGATAAAACAGAAAGCAATCTAAAAAAACAAAAAATTGAAAAATAACAAAGACAGTGTTAAGTTAGTGTTAAGTTCTTTCTTAGATTAAGTTTGCTGTTTATGTTTAGTACATAGTTCATCTGTCCTCCTCCTCTGCTGCCACCACCACCAAGCTTCACCTGCGTCTCTGTCTCCTCCTCCTCCTCTGGTAAGTGTCTTTATAAATCATTCGAAGAACTAATTTCATGCATTCCTTTTCATATAATTAACATAACTTCCTTTTCATATAATAATAATGAATAAATGTGCACATACTCGTGTGTAATATATACTTTAGATGGGAGTTTTCGTGGATCCCGGAACAAATTAAGATTATATTTACATTTATTCCTGTGGCGAAAACCTGCCCAGCTGTACGGAATTTTCGCCGTACAAGTGTCATGCCGGAACAGATTAATTTTGTATGGCGAGGTACCACTGCACTATTGATTCACTGTTTGATTGAAGTCAGATGAACAAAACATGAGCCTTTCTTTATGATGACTCACATCTAATGTAATTTCATTCAAATACACATGAGCAGAATTATGCAAAACATACCCTGAAACTTGTTTTGTTGTTTCAATATTGTGATTGTGTGTAAACAAAAAAAAAAAAACCCAAGCCAAACAACAGCCCATCACAATGATTTATCACTAATTAAACATAATTATCTATTATTTGCCTGTCTCCACTATAGAAAACATCTTTGCAATGTCTACTGCTGTAGCCATTAAACCCTATGTCCATGAGTAAAATCACAAGATGTGTCCATCTTTTGTATCTCATCCAAAACACTGTAAAAGCCAAAATGAATCTCTCTGCGTTTCAAACATTAATCAGGGCTTGTTGACGTGAACTGGACTGGATGTTACATCTCTATGTTGTCCCCACACGTACACAACCTGCACCAAAGCCACGTACATGTACATGTGTGGGAAGCCGACAGAAAGCCAAGAACCAGCCGACTGAATGAGAAGTGTGCTCAACGTTGGCAAAATAAAACTGTGAAGACTGAGTAAAATAGGCTTTAATTTATCCAGATTGAGATTTCAGACCTGATATCCTGCTGTTCCACACACAGTCAGCACATTCCTGCAGCTGCCTGCTACACACCTGTACACACACACACACACAAGCCGAAGGAAAAAACCACTGTGCATATTTAATGTATATCACAAAGAAAATACATGTCTGCATGCAGATTTTACGAGTGTGTCTGCAGTACATGTGATGCATGATTTATCAGTTGGAAAGTTGCATGTTGGAATCCTGCAGTGCACATGTGTGCAGTTTCAGAGTTTCTTTGTCTCCGTTAGCTTGTATTTGTCTATGCTTAAATTTTATGTAAAATCCTGCATCTACATATTTGTAGGGATGCGCTGAGACAAAACTGGTATCAGAAAATTATGTAAAAAGGCTGAAGATGAAAATGACAACATTCAAGAAAATGAAGATGGTGCAAAAGACACAAAGATGAAAAAGTGTTGTCTGATTCTGCCATTTTAATTTTATTCATTTAACTGCTATTGGTCTGATAATAATGCAAAAACATGGATTGAGACACAAACCTATTCATCAATGATTATAGAAGATTGAAGATGCTGAATTCAGTGATTAAAAAAAATTATAATTCAGCAAGTTTATGCGTACTGTAGATACAGTGCTTAACAAATGTATTAGACCACCTGTCCTATTTGTCTCAAAGACCATACAGCATTATGTTTGAGTGTTTTAAAGTGTTTTTTTTCTTTTCATCGAGTTCTCAACATTTTACCATTTTGAACATGAGTGATGAATTTCAAACTGAATTCATGTTTTATACCCAATTTATACCCACACGGAACTCTTCTGAAAGTCAGAAATTTATCAAACATAACATACAACCACTAAAACGGTTTTTTCTGTTCAGGAAGCAAGCAAATAACTGTAATTTGCCATCTTAATCATAAAATAATAATGTCTTTAACTATCTTTTCTGCTATTTTGTAAAATGGTAAATTGTTTAAAAACTCATGGATAACAACAATAATTACATTTTTGTATTAAAAATAAAGCCCTGTATGTATTTATCTGATACATTTTGTTTAACAAAGGTACAAAGCAGCATTACAAACCAAGCATAATGATGTTACTTGTTACATAAAGATTAATCCCAGTCTCCCAGTCACAGTGAGGCTTATTTACAATCTTCAACCAGTTTATTGATTACGTACTGCACTCAGTTCTCTATATTAGCCAATATCAAAAGCATGGGTATAGGTATCAGAACTAAAAAAGTCAGATCTATGCATCCGTACATATGTCTGAAAGTGTGTGTGTTTGCCTTGATTGTACATATTATTACACATGAATCTGAATGAGGACTGGGTGATAATTATCGTGATACTGTGTGACTTTATTTCCTCAACAATCAGTAGCTGTGATTATCACAACATAAATGAATATTGAATGATGAACCATTATCGTGAAACATTTTTATTTGTTTTTAGGCTTTATTGTGTTTACTTGTTTTACGCATTCATACTGATATTGTAAAAAAAAAAAAAGAAAGATCCTTTCAATGTTTTTAAAACCATGAATAAGAGACTGTTTTGTTTTCCTTTCACCCAGGGCCAAAAATCACCCAAAAATAATGATCAACATTTATCACAGGAATTATTGATAGTGGCTGATATACAGATGTGTATTAAAATTTTCGGCCACATCACCCAGCCCTAATGTAATCCAACATAAAGTACTACTGTAGCACAGGCGCTTTTTTGGAGACACACAAACTAAGAATTAATATACATTAGGGACAGCAGATTTGCACAGTAAAGAAGACATAATATACAGTATATCCAGCTGGTGAAAACCGTGGCACAAAGATGAATAGACACACAACTAGATTACTCTGTGTGTGTTTTTGTGTGTGTGTGTATGTGAAGCAGTGAGAATGGGGAGGAAACAAGAGAGGCCGAGAAAGAGAGACAAAATGTCAGCATGTGCATTCTTCCAGCTGTATTTTGTATAATTCCACATGGGAGTGTGAGTGCTCATGTGTTAATATATTCTATGCCTGTTCCACAAACCTCTGAAACATGCAGTATCATATATCATGACTTACAGTCACACCGATGTCAAACTGGGCAACAAATCAAACATCAAATCCTGAAGAGTTACGATGGAATGTGTGTGCAGAGACAGTTTCATGTGCATTACATGGAGATTTATGGACACGCGGGAAAAAGCCACCTAAAACATCTCATGTTTTACATGTGGGAGAAAACCAGAATCAAATGACGTATTTGCTGACCAACCCTAATGTCTGGCGAAAAATATGAGCAATAACGTCTAGTTGTCTTGCTGTGTAACTCACAGCAAGACAACTAGCAGCTACCTGAAACATGAGAACTTCTCACTGAGTTGAAAGACAAATACAAATCCCTGACACAAATACGTGGGAGGAATTTCTTACTTCTACCTGAAATATATTATGCATCATGCAAAGGCAGAGCATGAAAGTGCTGCGTTTTTGTTTCAAGTTGTCAAACAAGTGCATATGAATGGAAGAATTTTAACAAGGCCCCTGTTAAATGGAAGAAGAGCTTCCAGTGTGTTCTGTGTGATAAGAGCCTTTAAAAACGAGACAATAACAAGTATACGCTGAGAAACATGAGGAAATTGTATTACTGGCAACAATCACACACCACTGTGTTCACAGTTAATAAATAATATAAAACGATCGCTTTTCGTTTGAACACAGCAGTAAACACAGGATTCAAATGGTGCTTATTTACCATTTTAAGCCACAACTGATGACCTCAACGACAAACAAAGTCTCGCCACAAAAACTATTTGAATTACTAAGAATTCAAATGTATCCTGCTATGGAAAATTTGCGAACTCTTTAGATTAGGGAACACCTTTTTATTATCTTTGAATTAGTTGTTTATAAGTCTATTGTATTTGTAGCGTGCTGGCCCTTTAGCAGGGTTAAGGTTAGGGTAGGTTAGGGGTTAATGTGGGGATATTTAGATACTTACTACAGGTAGATAATGAAATTAACCAATTAATGGCTAATATGTAATGGCTAATCTAAAGTGTTTAAAATGTAATTTAATTCTGTCATGTCCATAGAATGTGTGTCTACAATTTCAGCTTAAAATACAGCAGAGACATTCATTGTACTATATCGTCCACATACAGCTGGGTTTCCGCTCTGTTTTAAATTGATTGTTTCAGTGTCTGAAATGCAAATGAGCTCCTAACAACTAGAGCTTGTGCAACATGTCTGTGCCATGGATACTATCATATAGACTCTATGACACATTATGCCAGGATGGTTTGGGTTCTTAAAATCGGTCTGGTGATCATCCCAAATATCCAGAATCTCAAATGGCTCATTTTAGGTTCATGTATCTGAAAAAGGACTTTGGACTTTTCTCCTTTGAGTGACAATTTTGACACTTTTGAGTGTCCAGGCCTGCTTTATAACAGGAAACATGAGGAAACCTTATTTTTCACAATATAACTCCTTTAACACGGAGTCAAACTGTTGACAAATTATCATACATTTAGCTGAACATGGATAACTACTCAAAAACAATCCTGTAATGCCTAATTTGCTTCTTATGTTGGTCATTTTAATGATTCTGATTTCCATCTGAATTCCTAATCAACAAAATGAAAACACTGACATGAACAATTTATCTGACAGTGTGAACAAAATAAACTATGAAGAAATGTATGTCATGACAAATGTAGTTATTACAGTAACTAAAATAATTTTATCATTTTAATGTCTACCAATATAAGAGCTGAGTAAGAACAAATGGAAATCACGTAATAACTTCATCAGAAACATTTGCCACATGACAGAACAGTAAGGTCTTTGTATCGGCAACAGCAACACCAGAAACAATCACTGGAGTAAATATTTGGCCTTTGTACATTAGGTATGATTAATTTATGGAAACACAAAATCCAATAGCAAATATGTATTGCTGCTGTTAACCACAAAGAATTCATAAATGACACCAAAGAAACAAAGTGCCCACGGGAGTGTGTTAAATCATATTGGAAGTGTGTGTAGGTGGTCTCTGTGTATTGTCCAGTATGCTGTAAATGCATATTTATGTGGTTTGTATTGGTATGTGCGCGTAAATGCAGGAGGATCATGTGCACACAAGCCTGTTACATAAACATTTACATCGCAAAAATTAGTATTTTCTTAAAAGAAACGGACATGTCAGGATGTGTATAAATCACTCATGATTTGGCTGCACACGTGCAAGTTCACATATGAAAACAAGGCCACGCATTCTGAATCACTGATGCCTGTAATGGTCACATGGGTTGTTACGGCGGCGATAAAACGCCCAATAAGTTGCTCACCTGGGCCGTGAATAGACATGCTCCTGGGCACACACAATCTCTGTCTGTTTCTCTCGTCCGGGAAAAAAAATAATGCAAAATCGGTGAAAAATAGGACAGAGTACAGGAAACTAAGCACAGAATGCCCTTATTTTCCCATGATGCTGCAGTAAAAGATAGTCTCACAGCTTGTTTAAATGGGCAGGACATTCTGTTTGGCTTCGACCCAGCCCAAAGCACCATTCCACTAAATCAGAGCTCGTTGGAAGGTCTCATTGAGGATGTAAAACAGCAGAAAATACAGAGAATTATCTGCCTGCTGGACTCCTCTCAGTTGCACATAAAATGCAAACCTATCCATTAAAATTACATTACAATTTAAACTGTGTGTGTGTTAAAGTGTGTATGTGTGCGAGTACATCTGTGTGTGTAATCAATCATATGAAGAGCCGGACAGCACTACATGGTTACTGCATTAACACACTACTTGACTTCTATGGTTTTAAAGTGCAGAGAGAAAGACTGAGAAGATAAAACAAGAACGGAGAAGGAAAAGACAAGGAGTAAGAGGCGAGAAAGGTTGGTGATGTGTCAGGTGAGGATCACGTGTCAGTGTGAATGGTGAGCACCTTCTTAGAACACGTGAAACTACTGGAGATACTGTAAGAGCTGCTAATTTGAGCTTAAGTGCTGAAAGTTGTGTCTGAGTTTTGGAAACAGGTGATGTGATCCAGATAATGGGTGCATTTTTCATGTATTGTGAGCTAGTAAAGGTAATGCAGTGTGGGAAGGTCAAATGCTGCCTCATTGTTTATCAAAGAGAAATATGACAATTAATGAAAACATGACAATTAATGAAGAGCCCACTCCTTCTCATGGTGCCACAGGCAAACTTACTTAAAATAACAGTAGTCAATGGTGAGAGATAAATGTACCGTATATCTTGTTTGATTCATGTCATCATTTACACATGTTTATCAACTTAATGTAAATTGTTAAGTCTATATGTACACTACATGTCAAAAGTTAGGACACACCGTTTTCTTTATTTTATACTTTTCAAAATTGTCTTTCAATACCATCTTTTCTCTTTACTAAACAGTTTCTTGCCACAATATGGATTTGTATAGTAGTTGTAGTAGCTTGAATTATGTTATTGTATTGTATTTGTATCCACCCTTCCTCTGCACAAAACAACTGATGGTCTAAAGGACATTAAGGACAACAAATGGCATAAAAATTCACTCCTGACAAGGCACACCTGTGAACTGAAAACCATTCTAGGCCTGTCGCATGAATCTGATGAGAGAATGCCATGAGAGTACAAAACCGTCATCAATGTAAAATGTGGACACTCTAAACACAAAACATGAGCTCCCTTCAGGGGTCGCCACAGCGAATTATCTGCCTCCATCTCACC
>JAQQAE010018793.1:0-11098 GCA_029823295.1 Pseudamia nigra | reverse complement strand
TGGGTCCAGAACGGATTAATTGGTTTTACATGTATTTTTATGGAAAAAGTCACATCGGATAACAACTGATTCGGATAAAGGCCGTGGCGCCGGAACGGATTATCGTCGGTATCCGAGGCACCACTGTATTTCAGCAGCCCACAGGGTCTTTAAAATAAAGGTTATTAATAATTAGAAAATATGTAAACATTGCACCGTAAAATATGGGCTTCATGAAATAAATGATAATTTAACAGTAAGAATAAATTAGTCACAAGGTTTTACCACACAGGGCTCTTTTTGCTGTTCTGTCATTTGTCATATTGGCTGTTTAGTCCAGGAAAAAAAATCATCACAATGCAAAAACCTGCAGTGCCCGGCTTCAGCGTCGAAACTGTAGCTTCATCAGATCCCAGAGTACATTACCAGCTCTGCTCAAAGCGCTTAATGAATCAACTCTGGCAAAATCCATCAATATGAAGACACTGAATAATGCCTTCAGTGCAGACACTTAGCTTGTTCGCCTATCCATTCTATATGTGCTGATTTAGGGAATGGGGAAAAGAGCTGCAGTGCACACGTTGTCCTTGTTTATGATGTCGACGAAACCCGTGTTCATATCATTAATTTCTTAAAAAGATATTGATACTTTGCAGAGCGGTGTGTTGTAAATGTTTTATATTCAGATTTTTCTCCCAGACAGTAAACTGATCCATGAAAGGTAACACTGGTTTTCTAAACAGATCTTTTAGAGAAAACAATACCTGCACATGCACGTCTCTCAAGTTACTTTCTACTCTTTGTATTATACATGATCGTTCATTTTCCTGCCTTATTAATTATTCAAAGAGCCAATTACATTAATCATCATTCACATCATATTCATTGTGGGATGATAATAATGCAGACAAAGTCAAGGGCATGGGGTTTGTTTCAGTGCTGGGAGGAACATTATAAGTTTAGGTGCTGGTGAATTGCCAATACATCAATTTTCTCCAAAGGCGACATAGATATACTGTATATATTTCTAAAATAATAACAAAAACCAACAAAATAAGCAAATAATAAGTAATTGAAGAATTTGTCCAAAAAATAACATAATAGTGACATATTCAGCAAAAATGAGCAAAGTAATCAAGAAAATTAACAAAAATACAAAATTAACCATAATTAACAAAATAATGAATGAAATGAACATAAATAATAAAATAAACAAAACAATGACAAAATTTGAATTTGAAAGTGATTTAATGAGCAGTAAACAGTAAATGACGAATGATGAAAACTGACAAGAACGAACAAAATAATGCAACAAATGAGCAAGTATGAACAATATAAGCAACAAATTGAAGAAAATGGAATAAAGAAACAATAAAATAATCCATAATACGTGCAAATATACCAAGATAATTTTAAAACTTCACAAAATAAGCAATGAAAAGAACAGAAATGAGAACAGTTATGAAGAACGAGATTAGCATTAATGAACTAAATAATAAAGAAAATATACAGTAATGGAGAAAATATACAAAGAAATGAACAAAGAAATGGAATAAATGAGACAAGACATGAAGAGAACTGACAAAACTGAAAAAATGACCAACAAAACAATAATAAAATCATCTAGATCTAGAAAATAAACAAGATTTATTAAAAGCAACAAAACTAGCAAAAATGTGACAAAAATAAGTGTAATTATAAGTATACATTAATTTAAAAAATGAACAAAATACTAACAAAAGGAACAAAATTGACTAATAAATGAACAAAATAATCTCCAAAGTAGAAATAAATCAAAATGAACAACCAATACACAAAATCATCAAAAACAAACAAAAATTAACTCCAAAATGTACAAACTATCAATATTTATTCAACATTTGGATGGAGATAACATTTATCTACCTGTGAAAAACAGTGCACTCCGGACACCAGACACCTACGGCCTTGTACCTGCAGACTTTGATTAAAGGAGTCTCTCTTTATTTAAATGAATTCAGTATTTTATGTTTGTTGTCAGAATTAAGGAAGCAAAACCAAACTTCTTTAGCCAAGAGTTTGCTGAGTCATGACGGTTTTTCCTCAGAGCCCCTGACACGTTTTCTTCCGGAGGCGGAGCGTTGCGCTGTGATTTATCGAGTGGGCCTACTGCAGAGGGAAGTGAGGAGAATAAAAGGCTCTCACCTGGAAAGTGAGCCGCCGTAGGCAGGAGAGATTTCCTCCAAAGTTACTGTAAAGACCCATCGAGGCCTCTGTGATTCCATATTCATGAGTGACTTAATGAAATCAGGAATCGCATCCGCCGAGCCAAATTGAATCTTAACATTTATCAGTGTTGAATATATGAATGGACAAGCGAAAGCGTGCAGGCGGTTGCAGTGCTGACCGCTCGCTTTTCATAATGAATATAGTGGAAAAGAGGCGTACAGCCTGTCTCTGCTGCACAAGGGCAGAGGTTTGGAGGAACATGTTTAGTGTCTGGATTCTCATCAAATGCTTCGTTTTCTGCATTCCGGTGAATTGTTAATGGATCTATTTGTGCCTTTACTACATATGTTTATGAAGGGAAGAAAAAAATCAAACAAAATTGTCAAGAAAATAACTAATAAAGACCAAAAAATTAAGAAAATAACTAATAAAGACCAAAAAAATTAGAAAATAAGTTGAAATGACCAAACAAAAACTAAGAAAATGAGCAACACTGAGCAAAAAATGAGCAAATATGGGGCTGTGAATGTAAACTGTATTCTAAGGTGGGGACATTATCTGAATACTGAGGGTGATGAATTTTTCCCCATCCCTCCTGAAATTTACCTCTATGCCCCTGCATATTGTGCATCATTGCCAGAAGTTGGCCCTGTAAAAGTCTTGAAAAGGCTATGAGTGGAGAATAAGCAAAAAAAAAAAAAGTGAGTACACATGGGGCCAAATATGGAAAAATCTTATGATGAACGGACATAATATATACATTTATCTGCATTACTAATATTTATTTTAGAAGATCATAACCTGTTGTAAATTGAATTCCATTACGTATGAAGATGGAACATATGGTGTCAATCACTAAATGTAATCAACATGAACAAAATGGGCTTCAAAATTAACAACAGCAACAAAATAACTAACAAAATTAACAAACGTCAATACAATAATCTATCAAATGAAGGAAACTGCACAAAATAATGGGGGGGGGGAGCACAAAATTAGGATTACATGACAGAATCTACAAAAAATGAAAGAAATAAGCAGAAAATGGACAAATATAAACACAAGAAGAAAAAACAAAAAAAAATGGGACCAACAGCTGAAAGAAGCATTATATACTGGTATAATATCTATATTTTTTCAGTATCACTGATTTTATGAATTTTACTCTTTGAATGTAAAAGATAAAGTGCAAAGGAATGAAGAATGAAGAATGAAATTCATTTGGATAAAAATGAGCAAAATAATTAGCAACTATTGACCAAATAATCAAAAAATGACCATAAAAGGAACAAAATCATACAAAAAGTGATCTACAAAATGAAGTCACGTGCACAAAATAATAGTTATAATAAACATAATGAACAAAATGATATGAGAGAAATGAGCCAAAAAGAACAAAATAATCAAGCAAATCGAAGTAAATGAAATAATCATCAAAAAAAGGCAAAAAAAGAAAATTAACAAAAAATTAAAGAGATCAACGATGAAATGGGCATAAATAGACAAAATAATCAAAAAATTGGCAAAAAATAGCAAAAAAAGATGAAAAGATGAAAATGAGACCAATATTAGATGAATACATTATAAACGAGCATATTTGTATTTTTTCCTGTAAAACCTATTTTATAGATTGCATTCTTTAAATGTAAAACATAAAGAGTATAAGAATTAATATTGAACTTCATTGATTTTAGTTTGAGCTAAAGACGAATAAAAAATTGAATAAAATTATCATTGAAATGAACAAGGGAAGAGAAAATTATAGAAAATCAAAAATTGCGCAAATAATCAAGAAAGTGAACAAAAATGAACAAAATAGTCCACAAAGGGCCCTGTGTAATTAACAAAATGGGCAAAAATAATGGAAACCATCTGCAAAATTAACAAAATAAAGGTGGTGGATTTAAACTGTATTATAAAGTGGGGACAAATGCACCTTTTACTCGTATTTTACTCGAAAAACCACACGCCTTGCACATTTTACTCATATTTATACTGAAACATTACCTTGATCCCCATGGTGCCTACCCCTATGGCCCTGCATGTTGTGCTGCATGGCTAGAACTTGCCCTCTGTAAAAGGCTTTGAGTGGAAACACACTGCGACTCTCCTGGTTTATATGTAACCTTGCCAGGTTCCATGTTAACATGTGTACATTTCATTCCTGTGTGCTCAACACCCCTCTGCTTTGTGAGTTGAAAAGGCCGAGATAACCTGCACTATTTGTCATTTCAGATGATGCCCCAGATATGCATCACCTACCAGTAAATTTAAAGAGCACTCCCCCATGTCATTTGTGGATTTTTTGACATAGTGCAGGCACTTACACCTTCCCGGTGAAATTTCAATTCGCTCTGTTTTCAGCATGATAATAAACTTAAAGGCAAAGATTTGAGTGCACTCTGTCATCTTGACAACCCCTTTCAAACAGCTCTGAGACCATAAGGGTACTCACTGGGGATGCAGCAATTCCGGGCTTACATCTCACAGTCCTCTAATTCTCCTCTGATCCCATCAATGCCGAGCTCTTCTTTATGGAGGATTATGCCTTTTGTTCTTTAAACAGTGAAGCCTGCCTTTAAAGCTAACCATATAGCCTGACAGTGACTTTGTCAATCCCACAAAACTCAACTGAGTGTAGCCATTTAAATTTTATAATATGGACAATAATGCGTGGTCACGACCAAAGGATATGAAATTAAATCAATCTCATTAAGGTTGCAGGACAGGGGGTATGTATAGATGGTGCAGGCAGCTGTGTGTGTGTGTGTGTGTGTGTGGTGGTGGTGGTGGGGGGGGGCCTCTAGAAGAGGGCTGTTTTTGGCAGAAGCAGGCGCTTGTGAAAGACTGAACCATCCCCATAAAGAAAATAGTCAGTGGGTATTAAAGGATTCAATAACACACTACTACATTTATTTGTAAAATCACAGGTGTAGTTTGTGTTGTATGCAAATTGATACTCATATATTGTTCCTCATTGACTATTTAATGAATATCCTACTGAAATGTAAAAGATGAAGAACATCAAAAATAAGATTGAACTTACTTTGGTGATTCTGATTTGAGCAAAAATAAGCATCAAATCAACAAACTGAAATGAAAATGATAAAAAAAAAACTGACAACAGTTGACCAAATGATCAAGGAAATAAACAAAAAAGGAACAAAGTGATGCATAAAATTAGCAGAAGTGAAGAATATGCAAAATGGTCAATATAATAAACACAAATGAACAAAACAAATGAGAAATTGAACAAAGTGAGAGAAATAAGCAACATAATGAGCAAAATATAAAGAAAATTAACCACAGCATGAAAGAAATAGTAAAAATAATCAAGAAAATTGACAAACATAAGAAAAAGAAGCCATCCTCATTATATCTAAATGAATATCCTAACTTAATCATTTACAAAATGAACAAAAAAGGACCAAAATGTCAAGAACCATACATGGTGTTTGGTTCTTTGCATGGACTGGACCTTTGTGTGTGCCAACAGCAGCCACATTTCTGTCAGTCTGCCCTAGTGCAGCTGTGGCTGCAGATGTAGTTTACGACCACCAGGAGTGAATGTGGACTGAATGAATGATGGATTCAGTGTCAGCGCTTTGGGAAGGAGACTTGAAAAGCACTACATAAATCCAATCCATTATTATTATTATTATTATTATTATTATTATTATTATTATTATTATTATTATTATTATTACTATTATTATTATTATTGTTGTTGTTGTTATTGTTGTTGTTGTTATAAATAATAATAACAACAATAATAATAATAATAATAATAATAATAACAACAGCTGCTGCTGCTTCTGTGGGTCAGAACCTGTTTCTGAGGTATAAGAGGTAGGTGTGTGGCTCCTGGTTTCTGGTTTTTACACATGGTTGATCAGGTCGTGGTTGGTCTGCTTTTGTTCCTCTGGACAAATAATGCTGGTGTAAGTGCACCATTGTGGAGTGATGGACATTTACTGCTTTGACAACTTGTCTGGTGGTCTGCTCTGTCTCCAGCATTCTTACAGATGTCACTTTCTCCAAAGCTGTGAGGCCTTTTTATCGGGTTGAGTGTGTTTGATAGAGGAGTAGTCATTTTAGATTGATTGCACAAAAGCATTGTGTGTTTTGGGACACAGGACTACTCACAATAATCAGTCAGGTGTGACCAAATGCCAAATGTGAATTATCATAAAGGCAACCATACATGACTGTGTACAACTAGTCTATTAATTGAGAAAAGTTTTTCCCAAATTTGGCCAAAAATAAAATGGTGCATTATTAAATGTGGTTATTCTACATAAACTAAATGTGCTGCTGTGGCTTAAAGGTCCATGATCTTGTTGGAGTTTTGAGGCTTATGTAAAGTCTGTGATATGAGATAAAACCTCTGAAAACATGAACTTCATCAGTGCTGTCAGTCCTGACAAATCCAGAGAACAAATCAATAACAGGAAAACAAGCCGTTTCAAATTTTTGTGATTTATGACATCACAAGTTAGAACCAATCATAATCAATCACATGTGTATTAATCTGTGTTTACAGTAGCCTTGTGTTAGAATTTGATCCTGGCTCACCTTGGGAATGACCAACCAATCAGACCATTTTTGATTTGAAAGAAAAAAAAACTGGGCGATTACGACACCTCTTTGTGAAATCAGAGAGAATGCAGCAGAATTATAAAGCAGCTCAAAGAAAATTAATTTTTCTAGCATTCCTACATAGGTACTTTATAGACACACAAAAGTGGTTCAGATGAGTGTTAAGATATGAGACCTTTTAAATATTATTGTGTAATATTTAGTGTAATGTTGCGGTCTAACCTCACCGTATCAGTGATTTGGTAATGGCAAAAGTCTTTCTTGAGCTACTTTTCATTTAGTCTGCTCTGGACCATTTAGTAAAGGTGATATTAACTCTCAATAATAAATACCCATACTTCAGAATGTAAATGTCTATAGGGAAATATCAAAACTGGAATTAAAGTGAACAGCGGCACTCACATAAATGAATAATAATCTTCTCATTGCAGGCAAAAACACAGACACGTTTCAGCAGACTGCTTTATCAGCGTGACAAAAAACAGCTGACAAGACAACCAGATACAGGAGGGCCAGCAATCAGGGCTGATGAGATCCGACTGTGAGTACCCTCCCACAATAAACATTCACAGGTGAAACAGCATACTGTACATACAATTATTTTCAACAATAACATGAACATGTAACACAACAAATGACTGAACAGAACTGATCTTTAAAGCTCAAAATAAGAAAACAAAAATGATGTAGACGAACTGAAATCACCATAGCTAGTCAAACAAATCTTATACTGACAAATTTATTAAAAATGCCTGAATTTAATGGGAACAAATTGCTTATAATATTCTGAGTCAATCTGACTGCTAAACATAGTAACAAGCATAGAATAGACTGACCAAAATATTGCAATATTCACAATATACACACTCATACTGTATAAGACTCGTAAAATATAACACTCATGTTTGTTGAATAAATAATGTTTTTTTTTTTCTTTTATAATCAGTGTTTAATCCATGATGCTGATGAAATAGCATATTTAACAAGTTTTCATTCCCAGTGTTGAATTTAGCTTTAATGACCTTTGCCCTGTCTTGTCAGATACAGTATGTCCCTGGGGAATCAGTATATAATGGACAAGTACAATTTATTGTAACTCTTATTCCAGTGCAACCCACTTGTGGCAATACTGATGCTGAAGTTGAGATTAGACATTGAACGTGAGGGGTATCAGCATTGTTTATGTAAATATTATTAACTAGGAACAAACCTTAGAAGGAAGTGGCTGGATGGTTATGGAAATGCAATAAATAAAAACCCATGGCCTTCCCCAGCAGGGTTTGTGTCCTGGTTCATGTTGCGTTTTGTGCTTTTCATGCTCTGTGGCTTGTGTTGAGTTCCATACTGTGCGGTTTTTGTGCACCCTGTTTCATTCTGTCATTATGGCTGAATAGGAGTGACAATGTTTTAGAATATTAGCTACATTCAGCTTTGAATAATTCAATTAACCCTTAAAGACCTGGGTGTCTTTAAGGGTTCAAGTCTGGGTGGTGAAATTTGGTGTGTCTGACTCTCCTGAATTTATTTTTCAAACATATCCTAGCAATTAGCATCATAAAGTTGAATAGTTATAGTGCCAGTTTACCGTTGAAAAAGAAAAATTTGCTAATGATTTTGGAAATTACACTAACGTGGGCAGCCATTTAGGGTTAACGTAAAATGATAAGTGTTATGCTGTATATGTTTTGTAATGATGGTGAACTAATAATTGCTTGTGACAATGCACCACTATTGCTGAGTCTTAAAATTATTAAGCAATGTTTAAATGAAGGCTGCTGTCTGTTTCCACTCAGACTAAATGTTAATGTTTCTTTGGTTTACTTTGTGAGGATGATCTCTGTTAAAATACCAAAACGGAGCCTTGGGATGCTTCAGAAGTCCCAAAATCACCGCTTTAACTCGGGATAATGATGGGACTGATGATGAGACTTGTTTTAAATTAATGGTGGAGCTGTTGGTGAGACTTTGCATTGCTGTAGGTCTTAATTAAATCTGTTCTGCAGCTGCTTCTGAGTGGGATCTTTATTTAGAATTAAAAGAGAAGTGCTGGACGAGGGTAGCTGCTACATCAGTGGTTCATGCGCTATTATTTCTCTGCATACAGTGTGCTGTCAGTGTACAGTCATGGGAATGTGAGAGAAAGCTTTTCACACAAAGCAACCTCCGTGCAGGCTTTGTGCAAATGCCAGTTCACTTTATGGTTAGACCACTCACTCATTAGCATATAAAAGGTCCACAGTTTATCGCTTCAGTTTTCACATCTGAGTCAAATATTCTATGAGGCCGAACATAATTAATTCAAAAATGAGTATGAAACATGCTTTACGTGCCTTGCTGCATTTCCATACTGAAAGTGCACAATGTGGCATGAAGTCTTTCTTTTCCTGAAAGGAGTCCATGCATTAGTTCATTCGCGGCTTACACATGTTCCACAGTGTTCCTCAGAATGCCATCACACAATGTTCTCTTCAAGAAGTCTTGCCCCGGAGAAGATCGGCTGAAAGCAAAAAAGGCGGTGGAGTAAAACCACGCACGGCTTCTGTTATACAGTACTTGTCATCTTTATCCTTCTACCCCACTTATTCCAGATAATAACAAATTACTCCTCGCATCACTCAAGAGATTTGACCCAGAATAAAAGTAATTATAGGGTTTCAAAAGATGTTCCTAATGACTTATCGTAGAAAGCGTAGACAGTCATGGGAGTACGGTGATTGCTTTGTCATGTGTGTGTGCATGCCAGGACACAGGCTGAATTTCTGTTGCTATTCATTGCTATTCAGAGCTGGTCTCGAAGCAAAGAAGAGGAAGAAGCAAAGATCAGACATTAAATGAATGATTCCCCAGGCAAAGCAAAACAGCCGCAGCGTTTGTGCCACTTAATAGCTTTCTCTGCTTCTTTACCCCAGAGTCCAGCCTGTTCACAGAGCACAGAAAGGCCACTAACAATAGATTATGAATGCACCTGAAAGAACGTGTCAACAGCAGAGTTCCCCACACTGTGACAAAGGTTAAGTGCACAGTTTTACATAATAAGACGACACCAGAGTTACCACACTTAAACTGCTGGCACCCAGAAGTCAGTATTAATCATAAAAAAGTACTAGAAGCTAAACTTTACTGTACTGGTAAAAATCTTGATTTACACCTTGACAGAATGTAAAAATAGTCTAATATAAGATGTTCTGTAAAACTGCATATTTTGTTTTGGCAGTTGTGATTTTTAGAAGGAATTTAATAAATATGACAATGTGTATAAATACTATATGTGATCATGTAATAGATCATTTCATTTTAGTCAGTTTTTTGATCATTAAGTTTATTGTTATCCATTTTGCACGGTAGATAATTTTATTTATTTTTTCATTCACTTTTGTCCATCTTGTTTATTTTTTGCCTTTGTGGTTCAATATTTTGTTCATTAGCTTGATTATTTCAATTATTTATTGCTTTTTTTGCTCTTTTTTGAACTATTTTAGTCACCTTGTTGATTGTTTTTTTCTGTTTGGTTGGTTTAGTTTTCTTTATTGTTGTGTTAATTTATATTGATTTTCTTGCTGTTTTATTCAGTTTTTTCTATTGTTTTGTTTTTTGATTATTATTTGTATTTATTATTTTGGTCATTTATATGATTATTCGATTCATTTCTTGTTTGTTTATGTTCCTTGTGTTTATTTCTGCCCCTTTTCTCAATTTGTTTTTGATTATCTCAATATTTATTTCATTTTATATTCCTTTTATTTCAGTTTTTTCATTATTGTAATCAGTTTTATGAATTTTCTAGATCATTTTGTTCATTTTCACTTTTGTTTCTGTGCTGTTGTCTACAGTATTTTGTGATTTCTTAGTGTTTGTTATGTGAAATAATTTACAATAAAATGCATAATATCTGAGTAAACTATATACTGTATTTTTGTGTTTTATTTTCTTGATTATTAAAATAATATTCTGTTATTTTTATCATTGTGCTAATTTTTAAGCATTTTATACAATGCTTTGTTTATTTTTGTACATTTTTTTGATTATTTTATTAATTATTATTGCTCATTTGTATGATTGTTCCATTCGTTTTCTTGTTCATCTTTCTTCTTTGTCCAGATTGTTGTGTTTATTTCTGCACTTTTTCTTGATTATTCATGTTTTTTTTTTCTTTTTTTGTTTTTCTTACATCAGTTTCATTATTACTGTCATGATTTTTATATTTTTTTTAGATTATTTTGTTAATTTTTGTCCATTGTGTTAGTGTTTGTAATATGGACTTGTTTACAGTAAAATACATAATGTGGCAGAATATTTTCTATATGTATTTTTG
>JAQQAE010018791.1:0-11098 GCA_029823295.1 Pseudamia nigra | reverse complement strand
CAACACTGGATGGAAATAAATCTTGTGACATTGCAGAAGCTTATTGAAACAATGCCACAGCGAATGCGTGCTGTAATAAAAGCTAAAGGGGGTCCAACAAAATATTTGAATGTGTGACCTTTTTTTTTTTGGTGGCAACTTTTTTTTTGGCCAGGCAGTGTATATACCTTCATCCATCATCTTCCACATATCTTGGTCAGGATCGTGGGGGCAGCAGCCCAGACGTCTTTCTCCCCAGCCACCTCCTCCAGCTTCTCTGGGGGGTCCCCCAGGCATTCCCAGACCTGGGCCCCTGCCTTTGCCCCCCCCCCCCAAACCCAAAAGTGAACGAAAAGTGAACGAGAAAATGATAAAAATTAAGAAAATAATAAACAAATGAGCAAAAAAGAATACAATAAGAACAATTTAGTGTCAACCTGTTGCCAGCTAAAAGAATGTGGCATATGTCATGTGGTACATAAAGGGTTTGGATATTTTTTGTGGCTCTAGACACTCATTTGTTTTCATTCTGTCCAAAAATGGCTTTTCAGATTGTAAATGTTGCCGACCCATGTCCTAGCAGGTAACAGGGTGGAACTGGGGAAGCAAAGGGTTTGTGGGTGGTCCTAATGTTAATAATAACACAAATTATTAATTTAAAATGGTTACCTTTGTGAAACAGTTGTGTAATAAAATGTCTTTACTCTCTTCTTTGCATGGGGTAGAGCTGTCTGTCTGGGGGGAAAAAAAAATGTTTTTTTTTTTTCAAAAAATAGAAAATCCAAAAGTCCAGCACAGCAGGGAAGCGGCCTGTCAATCAAAAAATCCAATGGAGCCACCATCAAAGCATTCCATCAGCCCTTCTTCTTCTTCTTGGTATATCATCCCCTCGCTAACATTACATCACCTTGTCCTCTTTTTCTCACTGGTCAGATGTGATTCCCCTCATTTTCTGAATCTCCTTGAATATTTAAAATAAAGAACAATGCAAAAGACAATAACACAGAGGCATGTTTTTATTTTTTTATTCTTGATCATCATCATCTGGCATAATTACCAAGAGCCTGCTGTCTGTCAGACACCGTGTGGACAGTGTTTTCACACATCCATGATTGTTTACAAATAATTGATGAGCTTATGAATATAAAATGCAGCTATTTTAGACACAAGGGGACTTGTGTCTTTCATCAAGCTATCAGCATGAATATATTCATGTATTTTATTATGTGTTCTGGAGCATTCTCATACCTTTATCTCAGCTAGTATCTATGCAGCCACCCTCACATAAAGCTTTCCTTTCTTTCAGGAGTTACGATGACCAAATGCTAAAATCTGTGTAATCTCTTCATTGCTTCATCAATATATTGTGTCTGTGAGGCTTTCTTTGTTATTACTGTGCACAAAAACCCATCAAGGGTAGCCAAATGTCTGGAGAGGATAGGAGTGCATATACAGAATGAAATATCGGAGTAAAAATTTGCAACCCACAGCCATATTTAAAAGATGGGACCCAATGGTACTGATCCTGGACCCATTTCAGGGACCAGAGCCAACATTTTTCTACTTTATAGACAAATCAACGGACACTAATAGAATGGCTGAGTATCTCTCACAAGCTAAGATTATTTCTTTTTTTGTCCACAAATTATGTGTGAGCATTGTACACAAACTTCCAATACAGAACTTTACTGATCCCAGAGGGCAGTTCATTTGCAGCCCACCCACATCCACTTTCCATACCAACAGATCAGTAAACGAAGCAAGGTCCAGGACAGCACCAGCAGTTCAGCAGACAAAGAAAGTTCGGAAGAAGAGTACTTAAAAATACATGAAAACCATGACGTGAAATACATAATATAAATAAGAACGGCGGAGGGCTTAAAAGCCAAGATTAAAATATCAGTTAAAATGCCCACTGTCAAAATTAAGCAGTCTGATAGATGAAGGAATAAACGACTTGGAAAAATGGTTTGTTTTACTCAAGGGTGCATGGCAGCAGTGACCTGAAGGCATCATCCCAAACTCAGCAGCAATAATGTGATGGAGTTGGCTTTCTCTCCTGGAGTGAACCCACATTGCTCTGATTCCAGTGATCTTTGAACAGATTCTGACAATATTGTTAAAGCTGTTTTTTAATCTTTAAAGGAGACATATCTTATATTTTCTGGCATAAAATTTAAAGCTTCTAGACCCTAATTTCCTTTCCATTCCCTGAACCCTTGCCTAAAAAACTCTCATTTTGGTCCCTCCCAGCCTGTCGTTCTGATTGGTTCTGGTTGTTTTGTTTTTTTTTTTTTCTGAGTGATAGCACCGGTAGGGACTGGTGTGAAGTGAACCATGCTGAGAGCTGGTCCCAGGCCTCAGGCTGGGATGATTGACAGGAAATGTGACATCACATCTGAGGGAGAAGACAAACTGCAGGTTTTCAAGCAGGTTCAGCTGAACCGGATCAATTCAATTCAGTCTTTATTTGTATAGCGCCAATCATAATTGCTGATTATCTCTAGGCGCTTCACAATTTGAGGCCGAGACCTCATGACTATACAGAGAGCAAACCCAACAGAACCACCAAGAGCAAGCCAAAGGTGACGGGGGGGAGGAAGAACTTCTTTTAACAGAAGAGAAAAACCTCCAGCAGAACCATCGGCTCAGGGTAGGCGGCCATGTGCCTCAACCGGTTGGGGTTAGTGGATCAGAAAAACTCTGTGCACTACTTGTCCCTGAACTGACTGCTTTAATGCTGCAACATTATTTTAGGCCCGGGAACATGTTTTATCATGTTAAGAAGCACAGAAACTTGATTTTTCAGGATATGCCTCCTGAAATAGGCTGAATAAATAATAATATATAAAACTCCAAAGCATACTTCTTCTGTACTCTAGTTTCATCATATAAAATAGTGACACCAGGCTCTGCGAGGCGGGGTTTGAGATCTCAGGGAGCATCTGTGTCAAGCTTGTTACCGAGCATCTCTTGAGCAGAGTCACCGCCAAAAATGAAATGCGTATAAGGTCAAGAACGCTTTTAAAGGCCGTAGTCTGCACGACTTTAACAGTGCCTTCACGACTCTGCAGACAGTTGATCAGATAGCTTATTTAAAATTCAGTCACTTAGACCAAAAAAGGTGCAATGCCTCACTTCCTTTCCAAGACCTTTGCACTGGCTTTACAACTGAAAATACTGGTATTGGTTTATAAATGGTTAATGGCCAGCAGTTTAAAACCATCTAGACTCTCTTAAGTGATTCTGTGCAGCTTTGCTGACGGCTTTGTGGGTCATCTTTGTGGGAAAAAAAGAAAAGTGTCACTCGTTTTCTGACAAATTCCACTGCAAATTTCAAATTAAATCAAGGCTTGAACCTTTTCTCTTTACCTTTGCAAGAGTCACATTAAATCATAAAACTGAAACTAAAGTCATTATGGTCAGTGCTGGATGGATCCACAGAGGCCAGCATGCTAAAATTACTTAATATGCTGTTAGCTGTACTTGAAACATGAAACCAAACAGTAACCTCACTGGTTGAGCTGTGAGTCAAATGCAGAATGCCTAAGACTGCAGCACTGTCAGTTTTAAACACTGTGTAACTTTAGAGCAGGTACTGTATGTTTACAACCTGGTGCAGACAATGGTTTCAGTCTCTGTGGTTTATTTCCACCTATGTGAACACTCTGTGGGGGGGGGGTGGCTTTTTATATACTATACCATGTTTGTTAGGATGATAGGATGAACTTTTTTATGTTGTGAACAAACAGATAAACTAAAACTGACAAAAATACAAATTCTTTGGCAGAGATGAAAATGTGACTTTCAAATGTGATGTTAGTTGAGCATTAATGATGATTAAGGCTAACTCACAAACGAAGCTATAATTCTTAATTAGGTCCTCACCTGAAAGCCTGAATTTGCACCTGTGTCTTCTCCTGCTGCTCTAAGCTGCTGTTGAGTTTCCTGCAGGTAATAAAATAAATAATAACCACCCGTTATGATAATTTATAGATGATATGAGTTGTCTTACTAGTTAATGGTTGAGGAAGCTCTCAGTGCCTGTCCACAGGTTTGGTGATATGTCAAAAGTACAAAATGTGTAAATGAACAAAAATTGAAAATAAAATCTGCAAAATAGACAAATTTATTAACAAAATGGATAAAATGAACAAAATAATAAACAAAGAGAATGAATAGATAATCAAATCAATGTGAACATGTTAGCAGATAAACTGTGTTTTTTTATTGTAAAGACAGACATTTTTATTTCTGGATTTTTGCCACGAATGAATGATCATCAAAATAATCATCAAGAAAAGACAATCACAATAACAAAGAAGTAGATAAAGAATAATTAAAATGATTAAAGGAACCGTACTGTACTTCAGAATTAAATAACTAATTTAATCCAGGAAGAGTAAATGAATAGGTTAATCAGGGGCAAACAAACAGAAATATGTAAATGTACTGAAACTGTTTGTATTGGGCTGAATTTAAACTCATTTTTCCACGATGCAGAACAGATCAAACAAGGCGGATCCTTTATTATTGTCCTTTGTAAATGTAGTTTTATACTAATACCCCTGTCACGGGTCAGTCAGGTGTAGCTGCGGAAATAATTCAGATTCAAACAGCTTTACTAATCCCACTAGGGCAGGGGTCTGCAACCTGTGGCTCTCGGACCACGGGCTGCAGACATGTGGGTCTTTAGCACCTCTCCAGTGGCTCCTGTGGCTTTGTGCAGTAATGGAAGTGACATATTATAATAAATGGGCAAAATAGGCACTAAATCAACAAAAAGAAGAAAAAAAAATGAACTAAGTAGTGAACAAAAATTAAGATACAAAACCCAAATAATCAGTATGAACAAAATAATCAAGAAAATGAACAATATTAAACAATGTAATACATAAAATGATAAAAAAATTAACAAGAATATGTAACATTAACATTAAATTTAATTAGAAATCTTACAAGATTAAGACACACCTGAGTAAAATGATCAGGAACATCCATCCATCTGCCATCTTCTGCTTGTCCTGATCAGGGTCTCGAAGCAGAGGAAGCACAGACTTCCCTCTCACCAGCCACCTCCTCCAGCTCCTCTGGGGGGGACCCCCGGGCATTCCAAGGCCCACTGAAACACATAGTCCCTCCAGCATGTTTTGGGTCTGCCCCAGGGCCTCCTCCCGGTTGGAGCTAGTTTTGGCAATTGGGGATTGGACCGCCCAGGCCAAAGCACCCAAACCACACAGCACCGGACCCTTACGACCCTTTCTGCAGATGGTGGGCCCACATGAAGGCATAGTCATAAGAGTCTCCTGAATCGCTCTTAGTCTGACCTGTCACTTACTGTAGGACCAATTTGCCTTGGGAGACCCTGCCATGGGTGAATTTCCCCTGACAACATACTGTAGCTTCTAGGATCACTCAGGCACACAAACCCCTCGACCATGATAAGATGGCAATCTAAGGAGGGGTAATCAGGAACATAAACAAAAAAAATCACAAAATTAATAAATCAACTAAATAAAAAATGATTTAAAAATTAACAAATAGTCTATATAATGAGTATAAGCAAAAACATCTACAAAAGAGCCAAAGAAATTGACCAAATAATCTGCAAAATGACAAAAATTATGAAAAATGAACAAACTAGAGCAAAATAATCAGGAAAATGAACAAGATTCAGCAATACAATACATGAAATGATCAAGAATAAGCCAAATTATTAAATAGAATTGTATATCTGTAAGATAGAGCAGGGTAGAATAATCAGGAAAGTTACCAATCACAAAATGAATACATTGACGAAATAAAAATTATTTTGAAAATGAAAAAAATATTCAAGAAAATGGGCAACATAGTCAAGAAATTAATGGAAACAAGAAAATGAAAATAAATAGCCAACAAATCTGAAAAATGAAAAAAAAAATTAGGAAACATGAACAAAATTGAGCAAAATAATGAAGGAAATTAATAAAATAATTTAAAATTAATTAACAAAAATGAATACAATAGTAACAAATACATGTTAACCTGTTGCCAGCTAAAACAAAATGTGTCGTGGTAAATTAAGGTTTAGAATATTTTTTGTGGCTCTAATCACTTATTTTTTCTGTCTAACAATGGTTCAACAATAATTACACCATAACAGCTAGATAGTGTACTTAGAATAAATAAGTAATAGATAAAGAAATCTAAAATTTAAAAAAACTGAGTAATATGCCATGGAGTTCAGTGGAATAAAAAGGCAATCTAGAAAGAAACAGAAAATATTAATAATGGATTAATTTCCAGTTGGATGTGGGACCTGTTTCCCCCTGCACTCCCACTCCCCTGTCCCATACAAGGCCTTGTTTCCTTGGTTCAAGGGAAGCATCCTTGAGAATAAGAAGAAGCTGGGAATGTTGGAATCAACGGCACAAATATGAAACGAGTGTGATCATCGAGAGCTTTGTTGCATTTAAAACAACTCACACTGAAGCAACTGGTTTGTTACAAAGCTAAAAACCAAGACAGGGACAATGTTCTGAGCTGAAATTTAGGGACATATGAGATTTAAAATAACTTGTTAATAGGGTATAATAATGGGTAAAATATGTCCTTTGCCTTTGACAATGTTGATCATCACATGTTGCTTGATTCAGTTGAGGTTTAGGTGCAGAATGGGTATGTCTGGGTCAGCGCTGGACTGATTCTCTTCTTATCTGTCCTAACATTTTCTTTTCTGTGGTTAGTTCTCAGTTCAGGTCCCTTTCTACTTCTCTCTCCTGCGGTGTGCCACAAGGATCTGTTTTAGGCCCATTATTGTTTCTGTCGTTTCTACTCCCACTTGAGCACGTTCTGAGCACACTGAAGGACATTTCTTATCACTGCTATGCTGATGATATTCAGTTATACATTTCTTATAAGCACCAAAATGTTTCTAAGATGCAGATCTTGCATAGGAGTTTGGATTCAATTAAAAGTTGCATGGCAGACAGTTTTCTCCAACTTAATAATGAGAAAAAATAAGTCCTTCTATATGCCCCCAACAGCTCTGTCCCCAAAGTAATGGAAGATCTGGGTTCCCTGGCTTTCTTTGCTAAATCTCTGGTTTCAGTCATGTAAGAAATATCACGAAGTGGGTTAGGGTTCATGCCTTTATTTCTTTCTGATAGGATTACTGTAACTCTCCGTTCACCTGTCACAGTTAAATCCTCCATGGATCATCTGCAGTTCGTTCAGAATGCTGCTGCGCGACTTCTGATGAAGTCTTGCAAACGTGCACACGTCACCCCGCTTTTAATGTATTTGCAGTGGCTCCCCATCCATTCCAGGGCCTAGTTTAAAATCCTGGTTTTGACTTTTAGAGCCCTGCATAGACATGCGCCATCCTACAATCATGAGGTTTTACATCTGTCCAACACCAGCAGGACCGTGAGGTCATCTGATCAGGGATTGGTGGCTGTGCAGCACATGAGGCCAAGACAGAGCTTTTGCGGCTGTGGCCCCCAAACTCTAGAATTCTCTCCCTTTGAAATTGAGATGTGTGGACTCAGTGATCTCTTCTAAAAAGCAGCTAAAAACACATCTTTTTAAACTTGCATTTGAATGACATTGTCTTTTATGATTTAATTGTGATTTTTGTGTATCTTATTTTATTTTTATTGTGATTTTATTGTCTATCCTTGCAGCATTTGGTTGTAAAGCAAATCGCAGTTTTTGTCTAGATAGGTGCCATATAAATTAAACTTTACTTGCATACTTACTTAGTCCTTTTTAAAATGTTCATGTTTCTTCTTGTGTCCATTTAGTGAGCTGCCACACTCCCCTCGCTCCCTGACAGCCCGCCTTAATGACTCGGACTCGCGCTCAGTGCTGCTGTCCTGGCTGCGCCCATTTGACGGGAACTCCCCTCTTCTATACTACCTGCTGGAGCTTTCTGAGAACAGTACGTATTTCTGTTTATGTGTCCACGTGCGTGTTTTCATGGAGATACTTTACAACCTCAGAGCAGCAAACAGCTGTTCGCTTGCTTTCTATGAGACACTGACATCCTCTCATTTACATCAGGTAGACATATGGTGAATGGTGTCGCTGCGTAAATGTACATCCAGGTTCCCTATAAATAAGCTCTTATTCTCCCCCCTCCTCCTTCCATTACCATCTCTCTCTCTCTCTCTCTCCTGTGCTCTGATTTTCTTTCTCCCTCCCTTGACCACAGATGTTGTAACAGCAGGCTGGCTCTCTGTCAAATGAGAAATAGAGAGAGTTAGAGGAGTAGAATGACAGGGGGAACAGACTGGAGGGAGATGGTTACAGATCTGCTCGCACGCCTGCTGGGAGCAAACAGGATGGATGGGGTGGCCAGCGTTACACGCAGAGCCAAGCACTTGGTACTTGATCGAATGAGTTGACCTGATGCTAACATAGTTTGGCAACAAGTAAAACAAGTACAAGCAATCTCTGTAATGTTAAGTTACAGCTGGTTACCATTTTTGTACCTATATGCATGTTAGAGTGTATCTTAGAGACTGGACCAATCATAGATATTATAATCATTTATTAATTTTCATTTGTTCGAGGTGATGTTTTTGTCAGTTGTAGTTTGTTTGTTTGTTCACAACAGAACTCGAAATTGAAATTCTCAGGATAGGTCAGAAATGGCACAAGGACCAGTGGATTAGATAAGGGATCTCAAACTCGTGTCATGCAGGGCCAAGATTCTGCAGGTTTTCTCTCCAACCAGTCTCCAACAAGCAGATTTTACTCATTAGCTCCTCCCACCTGATTGCTGAGCAGTGGAATTACCTGCTTTAGTGACTGGTTGGATAGAAAACCTGCAGGATCTTGATCTTGGACCCCAGGATTAGATTTTGGTAGCGATGTGAGCCATCATCTGGATCCAGAAGATTTTTATAAGATTCTTCACCTTTGTGGATACGACCAAATTCAACATTTGTCCTTGTAATACCACAAATAACACCCAGAAAATTTAGCCAAAAAACACAGATTAACACCATAATAGATTCTATCAAACCACACAGTTTGATCCAGATATGGAAAATATTTCAAATATAATGATCCAGAATGATGATACTTACGTACAGCTGTATTAGGTTAAATATGAAAGGTTGTGGGGGGGGGGGCACACACCATAAGAGGTGCAAAAAGGTCAAGTGGTGTTAAATATGAAAAAAAAAACAACAATGTACAAGATGCAAAAAACTCAATAACAGATGTAAAAATCTGAAAGATGATAGACAATAAAATAAATGATGCAAGAAAGGAGGAAAACATGCAAGATACAGACAATGACTGATTTTGTGATTTCGGCTTTTGCGCCATTTAATTTATTTCAACATAATTTAAATGAACTAAATAAAATGACCACAATCTGAATTCTTATAAGGAGCTCAAGGTTCGTCTGTTTTCCACCTTGAGTCCTCTCTACTGCATGTCATTCTCTCTCTCTTCTCTGTGTGTGTCATAAAGGCTCAAAATGCCAACAAACCTATTTTAAAAATTGTTGCCCATCTCATGTACGGGAAGATCAAGCTATTATGACTGAGAAAATACCTCAAAACTGTTATGGGAAAAGCTGCTTCTGCTGCCAAAGCGTACAATGAGAAGCACAGCGGCGACACAATAGAGAGTTTCACTGCAGAAAAAGTGATCGCGGTTACATTTAGGTCAACGTGGCCTGAGGTGCAAATTATGCAGGGGTGCTGTGACCTCAGTATAGCCACTTACAATTCAAATTTTGTATTTCTGTTTAAGAATTGACTGGTTATAGTTTAGTTTAGTGTTGTTTTTCATGTTGATTCATAGAGAAAAAACTGAAAGAATGCATGAGATCAAATATGATATGAACTATAAATCAAAGGTTATCACACATTAAATAGATAAGATTTTTAGTAGGTTCACAAGGATCGAAATGCAGAAATGTAATGTTATACAGTGGTGCCTCATATTACGACGTTAATCCGTTCCGGCGTCACGGTCTGTATCCGAATCAGTCGTTATCCGAAGTGACTTTTTCCATAGGATACATGTAAAACCAACTAATCAGTTCTGGACCAATGACAAACTCCCATATAAAGTGTGTATTACAAACCCCGACCTGAACATTTATTCATTATTACTATTTGAAAAGGAAGTTCTGTTTATTATCTGAAACGGAATGCATGAAATTAGTTCTAAAAATGATTTAGAATGTATTCTTACCTTGGCTTATGGCTTGGTAGTGTGTCCGTGGACACTGCACACGTCCATAACTGTAAACAACTCCAGAGCTGCCGGCTCTTAACACAGACAGAGGCTGCTGAGGCTGTTAGCCGTGTCGACACGGTCGGGCACGGCGTTGCCCGGGCAGCATTAACACGGCCCGAGCAGCACCGTGTCGCGCTGCCGTGTCCGGGCTGGGCAGCACCGTGTCCGACCGTGTTGACATGGTGCTGCCCGGGCCGTGTTAACGCTGCCCAGGTCGTGCCGTGTCGACATGGTTGTCTGGATAATTCATTGTTATGCGGTTCAATTTTTTTGCAGTTTTTTTCGTCGGTATCCAAATTTGTTGTTGTCAGAACCGGTTGTTGTCTGAGGTTCCACTGTATTCAGAATTAAGTTGTTACAAATAGTTTTTTTGTTCCTGTAAACAGAGCCGTTTGATAGTGCTTAACAACCTCACTAGACCACCTTCCTACTTGTCTCAAAGACCATCCAGAATCATGCAGATGCTTTCCTTTTCAGCGACTTTTGCATTTGTTACCATTTTGAACAGGAGTGAGGAATTTGAAACTGATATTTACCTAATTTTGAGCAGGCACATTGGTCTTTCACAGAACATTCAGCAACTAAATTTCTCTGTTCAAGAATCCAAGTTAATACATGTAATTTGGCATCTTAGTCAAAAATAATAATGTGGTTTACTATTTCTTCTGCTTTTTGTAAAACCGTAAATTCAAAAATTCATAGATGGCAACAGTAATTATATTTCAGCATTAACAATATAATTTTAATTTTCAAGAGCTTGTGCATACTGGTGGATTAACCATTACAAATAAAAGGGCTTGTGTTACAGTGGGGACAATAAGTATTGGGAAATGTAAAAATGTGCAAGTTCACCCATTTAAAAAGATAAGAGAGGTTT
>JAQQAE010018790.1:0-11098 GCA_029823295.1 Pseudamia nigra | reverse complement strand
TCTATCTATCTATCTATCTATCTATCTATCTATCTATCTATCTATCTATCTATCTATCTATCTATCTAACAAACATAAATAAATAAACTAACGCAGACAAAAACATAACCATAATTGTAATTAACAATGTGCAACACAAGGTCATGTAAGTAACGCATCCACTATTTTATATTATCATCTTAAAGTGGTTCACATTGCCACAGCCAGAGAAATTCATGTGCCTAGTTCTTGTCTTTTTTAATAAATATGTGAGTGACTGTGATAAATACTGTAAAATTCTATACAGTAGTTTGCAGAAATTAAACAAGTGAGAAAAGGGATTTTAGAGACTGTCAATTACTGACTGACCCCTCTTAAGTACTGTACATTCGCCAGAAAGATAAAATCCACCCACCACCTGGAATACATTAGAGTAGGGTACAGTTATTTCCCTCAGTGTACAGGAAATGGTTTATTTTTTCCCTAGCAGAGCCTGTCCTGACCAAGGAAGCGGCAAACCACATGAAGCCAGAGTCATCCAAGCTGTTTACACACACTAATTTGCTCAGGTGAGAGAGGACTGGGCTCTGGGTGAAATACAGCAAAGCCTTGTTGAGTTCTCACCGCTAGAGGATGGAAGTCATTTGGAAAAGTCATGAACTGATTTCATTGAGACTAAGATTTGTTCAGCTTTTAAATTACATATGTTAAGTAAATACTGTTTAACAGTTCTGTGTTGATTTTAAGGCATATATTTTACTGCAATATCAGTACCTCTTTAATAAAAACAGGATCCTGGAATCCAATCGGCGTTAATACAAATGGTACAATCATGTGGTACATGTATAGTTCCCACACACATGAGGTTTTTATATAACAGTGGTGGATTCCACATCAATCCCAAAACTGCATTTTTCCAAATGCCAAGTGCTAAGTGTACAGTAGTTCAGCAGGGAATTTGTTTTCCCTTGCAGTGCAGATGTTTTGCAAATTTTGTTTATGTAGCTTTTAACTTCGCTTTGCTTTAATCTAGACATGTGCTTTCAAATTTTGACACAAAATTTTTTTTTCTTTCTTTGTGTTGGTGTTTGCCAGCCTCTCAGTCATCGCTTCTCACTGCATGCTCAGTGAATAAGACTAAACCATGGTCACATTTAATGGAAAATCTGTCTTTTGAAAATGACTTACCTCGTGGGCTACACTTTTAAATAAATCTCTTTCATCTAGTTTAAAGCTTCTGGCATTGCATTTTTTGTTGACCTGGTTTCATTTACTTGGAGTACCTGTGAATTTGTGTTCATTAGGACTATTTTGTAAACTGTAAAAATCTTCTGATGTTCTCAATGCCAGAATTTTGATTCTTGGCAGTGCAAAAACAAGAATTTATTTTTACAGTTTCAAGAGAATTACCATAGCTTAAGTTCTTTAGAAGGTAATGAACAAAGAAGCTTATTATAGGAATTAATAGTACATTTAGTTACAATGTAGGAAAAGTTTTCAGGTGCGAATGCGAGACTGTGTGTTGTTGGAAACACAACCCATTTGAGTAACCAGTCTATCAAATCCTGTACTTTCATAAGGATGTATATCAACCTGTAGCCATTACTTTCCAAACAGGAAACGTTTGATGGTTTACATAAGAGGCAGTTGTTGGGCTCGTTTTTCAAGCCCATCAAACAAAAGTTATTTTCACCATGATTGTAGCAGCATGTCCATTCTTGTAACTGTGACAGAGGTTGTCTGATTGGACACACGTGAATCATTCTAAAGGAGGAAACAACACAGTAAATGATGCTTTCCAACAAGTGGAACTGATTCTTTAACAGTCTGGAGAGATGCACCCTTAACGGCTACACGACACGCTGAGCAACTATTCATAATGACTGATTATTTTGTAAACAGCAGCAGCCTGACACCGCTGTTTGTTTTGATTCACCAAATAAGGTCACTAATCAGAAAACACACTCAGCAAATGAAGGATTATTTTATCCAAACATTCATTAAGACCATGCCCTCCTTTATAAAGTCAGATAGCTAAATGTGTGTAAATAAACTGTGTAATGGGAGGTAATTAAATATGAATATATTCACAACAGTATATCAAAAAGATAGTTTACACTGCAAGTCCCCTGTCTTGAATGCCGTTTTGATCCAGCTTTGGGAAAACTTTGCATTACCATAATTCACTGTAAAGGACAGGACGGTTTGTTATTAGAAAATACCAGGATTACTTGACACTAAGGAGTTTGGTGAGTAAAAAATGAACAAGTTAATGTAGTTTAGAGTAGTGTACAATATGACATCCAGCACACTTGTGCCACAGAGTTTTTGCTGTCACTTCTCTTATGGCTTTACCTTGTTTCATGTGACAGTGTGACTGTGTTTACCTTGTCTCTGTTGGTGCCAGGCAAAAAAATGAAACAAAAAATCTTTGTGAGAACACTTGTTCTAAAGACCAAAGAATTAATCATTACGTGGCACACATTTCATAACTTTCTGCCACCTTCCAGCACAGACTGAGCCTGAGTCAGTCCAACCGAGTCTGATGGGTTGAGATGTCCAAACTGCATTCATCACTGGTTCAGCAGTCATCAAATGTGCACCTGTTTTAAAAACAAAACAATGATCATTCCTCAAACCAAGTCAGCTTCCATACCTGAATATGCCATTCAGGTAAAATCTAAATCCCTGGTCTTAACCTATACCAAACTTTAATGAGAGTAGTGATATTTTAAAGGTCAGGTCGACAATGTTGGGAATTTAGCTCTTAGCTCATGGTTTGTCATGGTACATATATTATCTGACCACAGGACAACTGGGGAGACAGTCTGCATTTCAGATTTCTTCAACATCTGGTTCAGGTAAGAAAAGAACAGACGCACTAGCTTGACAACTTTGAGGTTGTAAACCGTATTGACTGGCCGTTCGCCTGTTTAATCATTTATGTCGTTCCACCACAAACCAAAGGCTTCTAACTCGTTTCCTAACACTGTCGACTGGACCTTTAATACTACGCTTGGTATCATTTGCATTTTTTTTATCCCAGTGCTAAATTGCTGCTTTTAAAATGGTGCTGGTGCCAAAGCAGTACCAAACACCTAAATCATTACTTTTAAGGGGGAAAAGTACATTTGAAAAAATACAATAAACAATGACTTTAAAAACACTTTAAAAAACCACTTTTGTTCAACTTTTAGGGATCAACATTTTTATTTCAGTTTATAAAGGACAGTGTACACTTACATAAATCATTTGTAAGAATAAAAAGATGTGCGTGCCAGATTTAGCAAAAAGCTCATTTCCATCTTTATCAATTTTTCATAACAAAAACTATAAATAATTTGATGTAATGAATAAAGCCCTAACTCTACTGGAATAAATACAATTTTTTAACCTGTGTAAATTCCGTTTGTGCTCACATCATTATCGTCTCCGGGGTCGCAGAAACCCACACTGCCAGCTCATGTGTTTGACCCCAGGTTATATTAACTAGCACTTTTTACTTTGTCTTGTTTTCTCTTTTTACCTGCATTTGTCACCATATGCTTCATTAACTTTTATGTGTTTCCATCTTTTCAAGCCTTTACTGCAAGTTGTGGTGCTGGGGTCAGACCCCCTGGTGACTGCTTTACTTTAGGCATTTTGCTGTGTTTTGAATAGTGGCTACTAGCTAAGCTAAGTAAGATAATCACTTGCCCCTGAGAGTGTAGCCTCTTATTACCTCCAACACCTGTTTCTGGACCCTACACCATCAGATGTGTTGGTGCCAGGGCCATCGTGGTACCAGATTTTGGTACCCATTCCTAATTAATTCTGCAGTGACTTTGTTCATTTTAAAATGATATGTAGCTTTTGGCAGTTCAGCTGCTAGCTGAGGCGCAAAATCATATGTCATATGGGTCCTGTCAGAGGGTAGGAGTAATACACTTACAATCTTTGCATGTGGGAGAGGGTGCACCCACTGACACGGACTATAACATTAGCCTTGTAATTCCACTCACTTTTTCAATTTCCAGCTCTTTAATCTTCCCGCTTATCGGTTCTGCCGTGCACTGTGCCATACCCTCCTGCTTCTAAGGTCTGTACTGTATGTTGCTAGTCACTCTTTTAACCTCCATTATCTCAACAAATTACTGCTACCTTGTTCTCCCTCATTCTTTCACTTGTAATCAATTCTTTAGTCCCATTTCAAGGTTACTGGAGATTATGTTCTGACTTGATTTTATTTTCTACCTAAATACCTACCATCCATCCTTCACTTTGTGGATTTGCCTATCTTATGAGGTTATTCAGATTGTTTACAACCTCTCCCTCAACATCCTTCCTTCTCCTCCGATCCACCACTCATTCATTCATCATTCATCGCTGCTGATCATCCATCACTGATACAGCCATTCCTCCGTCTTAATCATCTGTCTTTGGTAGAGGTTGTTTATGTCTGCTTGACACTTCACGCCATGCTGTTTACTGGCTGTCCTTGCTACCTGGACTCTCCTTCAACACTTTAGACTGTCCCACTTCTTATAGCTTTCATTCATTTCCATCCATCCTGCAATTCAAGTTTTTGATGCTTGCTGTCTAACAAAATCACCTTGTTCTCCCATTACTCAGGCCCGGTCTCTAACCATCATACTCCATCATCAGCTGTTATTTGCAGTCACATCTTTCATCATCCCTCTCTTTTCTCCTTCCTCACCTTTGAAGAAGTTATTTGAAGTTTTTTTTATTTGTTTATGAAACACCTCTCAACTCATCACCCCTGATTGCCAGCCAGTTCATCGCTCTGTTTCTACCTTATGGTACAAGTGTTATTTCATTTGCAGGCTGTGCTTCACTCTGTCTTTCTCAGATCACATGCAGCAAAACATTGTAGTCGATTTTTCTTTCTCTCGTCAGATGAAAGGTAACCATAATCACGAAGATCGCACCATGAGAAACCAGGCCAGGTAGTCCACACAAGACAACAAGGATGCGGAGCAAAGCAAGGAGCATAAATTTTAACGCAAGAGTGAAGGACAAGGCCTGTTCGCATTGGAGTGCATACAAACAGCACGAGTATTTCACGTTTAAAGGCTTATTTTTGAGCTTTTTGCCTTTTTTGATGGTGACAGTGAGAGAGAGAAACTTGATGGGGAAAGAGAATAGAGAATGGCATGCAGCAAAGGGTCTTGTACCAGATTAAACCTGTGTTAGAGACTATTTGGGATGGTATGGCAGTTGTTTTATTTTTCACATGCAGCTAATACACTATGCAGAGCACTGTGAGAGCCTAATGATTAGAGCAGGGGTCTGCAACCTGTGGCTCTACCACCACATGTGGCTCTTCAATCCTTCCCAGGGGATCCTGTGGTTTTGTCGAGTAAGGGACGTAACATATTATAATAAATCAAAATGAACAAAATAAGCACTAAATTGACAAAAAGAACAAGAATGAACAAGACAACAAACAAAAATTAAGGGAAAAAACTGATGCAAATGAACAAACTGAACAAGGTTCAACATCATTGTACATATAATGATCAAAAAAAGAAGAAGAAGAGGGACAAAAACATGCAGATTAAGACAAGATTAAAACAAACCAGAGTAAAATAATCGAGAACATGAACAACGAAAAAAATCACACGAGTGATTAAAAATTGAACAAAATATTCAGGAAAATGAACAAAAATAGTCAAGATAGTGAAGGCAAACAAGAAAAGGAACAAAACGTGGATACAAAAATCACATTGATAATCAGGAAAATTTACCAAAATTCACAAAAATAAACAAAAGCTACCCAATAATTGCAAAATGAAAAAAGTGAAAATGAACAAAACTGAGTAAAATTTAACCAAAGAAATTCTTAAAAATCCAAACTGAACAAATAATTTTAAACAACATAAATGATAACATCATAATAACAAATTGTTGTTAGCATGTTGCCAGATAAAAGAATGTGACATATCCTGTGTGGGACATACAGGGTTTGAATATTTTGTTGCCGTTCTAAACACATTTTCTTTTTCTTTATGTTCAAAAGTGGTTCTTTAGATTGTAAAGGTTGTCAAGTCCTGCTTAAGAGAGACACAAATTTCATATCAGGGGGTGGGAATGGTTATGGCAGTATAACAAAATTCCCCCCAAGTCACATGGGTTCACATGCTTTCAGTTTCATGATTTGTGGTTGCTGTCTACCCCTCCCACTGACCCTTTTTCCTCTATCAGTAACCAAGTAGTTTTCTACCTTAGTCCTCGGGTCAAAATGACCCGCCTCAGGGAGGACACAGGGTGTATACAGAAAATGAGGCCAACAGGAGGGTTAACTTGTTACCTCTTCTGGGCCCCGTTATCAACCACATGTGAAGCGGGTGTTCCAAGGTGTATTAACTGCACGCAAAAACAGTTCGCATTGACTGCAAATGAAAAAAGAAAAAGCACCTACACTGCACAGTGAAGTATCAGTGGTGTTTGTACAAGTAGGGGTGAAAGTGGCTTGGTGGCAAACATGTACACAAGCACACAAAGTTACACAAACACACACACGGTCAGACATCTATCTCACAATTCTTTTTTTTTTTATGCAGTAATCCTCTTTCAAATCCTCTTCACAAGCATCCGTATGACTGACCGACTGCCCTCTGTTTCTTTTCAAAGAGTAGAATTTTATAGACCTTGAGCAAAAATGGAGGAATGGGTAAGTGTGTGTGTGTGCGTGTGTGTGTGTGGGGGGGGTAAGGTAATAACCTGATTTCGTCTCAGTTGGTTTTGATTTAAGAAAGGAAGAATGTGTCAGAAAAACAGCAGGTGCTCTCCTGTCTCGATTCCATGCCAGATTTTTGAAGAGAAAAATGTGGAGGGATGCAGACACCGAATGGAAGGAGAGACAAACTGAACAAAGAGAGACAGGCAGTGAATCACACCTCATGCCAATAAAATAAAGTGAACTAACACAAAGAGACTGAGATACCATTGAGAAAATGAGCTCGTTACAGAGGGGAAAGGGGACGGGAGATGGAAAAGGACGAGTGGGAGGGTATTACCAATGAATGAATTTTTAATAGCGTTGAGCACCAAGCGTACCAGGAGCTCAAACAGAAATAAAACCCTTTCCTCCATAATTTAAATCTCTTTTCATAAATTTGTGGCAACAGGCATTTTTTCCTTTCAGGATGCTTCTTAATCAGTCAGCAAACATGACAATGTACCTGGCACCCAAAAGCAAAGGAGAGACCCTGACAAGAAGACAGGCAGGGACAGAGAGGCTTATAGGTAAATAAAGAGCTACATGCCACTCACAGTACATACACACAGCTATTTGATTATCCCAGGTGTCTGTATTCACACATGAGGAGCATTTGAATTTTAAACTCCTCCAAAAACATGTGTCAGCCCTCACCCATCTGTCCGTCACCCTGCAATGCCCTGACAATACCTCGAGCACAATTAATGTAAAGCTGGGAGAATGTGCCAATTTACCCACGATTTCCTGCTCACAACGTCAGACTCCCCTATCAAATGTGTATTTTTTTAGCATAATATATGAGGCGTGCCATTTTCTCCCTGCCAAAAGCATTTCCATATCAACGAGGATGTCCCAATTTGCTCATTTTGAAGCGCATCCCAATTTAGCACTTAAAACATTACAATTTTAGAAGCCACATTGAAATGAAAATATCAGCATGAGGAAGGATGGTCCACTGTGCTGCCCAAATTCAGCATATGTACTCGGTAAAAAATATTTGGACAACATTCCCTCACAGATCCATAGGAATCTTTATCAGATCTGAGGACTTAGTTTTATTTCTTTGGTTCTAAACACTAAATCAGTAAAAACAAAAAAAAATTAAACATGAATGAGCAATATAAGCAACAAAATGAGCAATTTAATAAATACAATTGACAAAACGGAACAAAAAATGAAACAATCAAGAAAAAAAACCCAAAATGAAATAGAAAAAACTTTAACATATTTAGGGAATGATAATGAGGAAATTTAAAGCTCCCATATCTTAAGACTAAATTTATAATTGTACCACTAATAAGCGCCTGTGAAAAACTTTTGTAAAGTTTGCTACCAACTTGCTGCCCACTTTTCTATCAAGAAATGATCTGATTGGCTGAATCACATCAACCAAGGTCACCATGGATCATAAGGTGACATATGGGCATTATGAACTCATAATAATGGCATTTTCATGTGCAGTTATCTGGAAAAAAGGTCATGAATATTGCTAGTTCAAGGTCTAATTTTTGCTGGGCTGTAATTGGTTGTCATTAAGTCTTCGGTCTTGAATAGTAAAGTGCCTAGAGATAATTTTGGATCATGACTGGAGCTAAACAAATACAACTGAAGTGACATGAACTTGATGTTGACTGTGATGTCTAGAAATGTAAGTTTAGATTTTTACTAACTCATGGGGGTAGGACTAACGTGTTCTGTCTGAACTATGATTGGCTGGCTTGTGATGTCACAAATCACAAAAATTCAGCACGGCTTCTTTTTCTATAGCGCATGTTATTGTAGGAATTTCTCAGAAAATTTTTTACATCACTAACCTCAAACCCCAATAATTATTGATTTTACAGTATGCAGCCTTTAGAGATGCATCAAACAACCTAACTAGCTAATCCAATTTGTTTATTTTTTTTTCATTCCTTCATCTCGTTTATTATATTGGTCATTTCTGCTCATTTACGTGATTATTTTTTCTCATTTTATACCTCACATTGTTCATTTTTATTAATTTACTTTAAAAAATTAAAAGTTAGAACAGCTCAGCTATAAGGATTCCTATATTCAAGTGCCTGTAGTGTGAGAGACAGTGGACTCAATACTTTTGTCTATATAGTTTATAATTGGAGAAAAAAAATGCTTGTCCTTGGGTGTTTTCTCTGTATGTCAAGTGGGGATATTTTTAGCCTGAACTTTGCACATTTTCATCATTCATGTTATAATATTGTATGATGCAACTAATGTGATTTCTGTTGCAACTCTCAAATGAGCTCACCTGCTTTTATTTGGCTCATGTACAGGTTGTACATGTACAGAGATGTTTATGTACATCCATATATTGCCCTACAAAATGTCCATATATATGATCCAAACTGAATAAGCACTGGAATCTGACACTGTGACATCTAATTTTATTATTTGAGGAAAAAGTCTTGACTCTACCATGTTCCATTTCAAGGAAAATTACTTTTCCAGTCACTCAACAAGCCAAAGCAAATCACAGTGAATCAGAGAGTGTCTGCTCTTTGGTTTTGATTGACAATGAACAAAAGAAGGCACAGGTCAACAAAATGGACAAAATAATAAACAAAATAAGCAAGAAAATGAACACAAATGAAAAATAAAAAAGCAAAATGAAAAATAGTCAAGGAAATGAACACAAAGACAAGTAAGATGGCCAAAAGCAAACAACAAATTAAGGAAATTAACAAGAAAATGAAGAAATCTAAAAAGAATAATAGCATCACAATGACAAAGATGTACAAAAGTACATTTGAAATGAACAAATATGAACTAAATAGCAAAACAGTAAAAAAAAAAAGATAAGTAGCAAACAAAGAAATTAAGAAACTAATCAAGAATATAACTAAAAATATATATAAATCCATTTTCTCATATTTACTGTACAGTGATTGCACTTTGCATTCTTAGGGCATAATATTATCCTGTTGCGGAGGAGTTACATTCTCATCTGCTTAGCACTTTCCAAACTGGAGGTGTTTGCCAGCCCAATAAGCCGCCTGCCTACTGTAGATGTGATGTACAGTCAACACTGTCTCATGAAATGTTTCATACACCACCAACTCGCTTCCAATAATGTTTTCCTGATAAACATAATACATCAATGTGCTCCACACCATGTAATACAAAGAGGAGTTTGGGGTGAGTGGTGGCTGATGCAAGCCCATGGCCATAAACATGAAGCGGCTTACATACTGTGTCATATCTTTTTTTTTAAGTTACAGTAACAACAGGAGATTTTGATTAAAGTTTGGAAAAAAAAATGTGGTTTTTTTGTCTATTTTTTAATTACAGTAATTCAGAGTGTCTTTCTTTGCTGTAACCTTCATTCAAGTACTGCCTAAACGTGTAATCAGAACCAGTGTTAACTGTAATAAGAACTGTTCAGCAAAATACAAAGATGCCATTGAGCATTTTACTGATATAGCAACAGTATTAACATGCTTGCAGCTTCTTAGATACAATATTCTGATTAAGCATATAAGTCAATAATTCATTACCTTTACCCTAACTGACTATGGATGTGCTTTTAAATAGTGGGCCTATCATTACTTCCTAAACTTCTATTTTTCTGTGTGGTTGGGGAAATGTCTAAACTGCAGATAGGCTAGTTCAGCACTCAGGACTCTTCTCCTGCAAAGCCACGCTGAAAATAAAAGAAATAGAGTAACATATGCTCCCATCCAGACAACGTCTCTTTCAGGGAAAGCCTTGCATATTTCAGCAAAACAATGCAAAACCATAAGCCATACTGCATCCATCTTAACAGCATGGTTTTGCAGGACCAGAGCCCAAGTTGACCTAGCTGGGCCCATGCCCTTTCACCAAAAATCATGAAACAAAAAGTTCCAGCAACAAAGGCCCAGGGCTGTTGAGCTAGAATCCCACATCAGACAAGAATCACCACTACGGGCCCTTGAGCAAGACCCTTAACCCTCAAATGCTCCCTGGGCACTGCACTGCATGTACGTACTGTACATGTATGTACATGACGATAAAGTAATAAACTTAAACTTATTTTAATTAATGGGACAACCTTGCTCTCCTAAAACTCCATCAACTGGTCTCCTCACTTTGCAGATATTTACAAACACAATGGTAAACATCCATGTGTTCCAACTTATTTGAGATGTTTGCTGCCATCATATTCAAAATGAGCATAAAATGGTAAAATGTCTTAGTCTCAACATCTGATATGTTGTTGGTGTTCTACTGGGAATAAACATGGGTTCATACTGTAAGATTTGCAAATTATTGCATTCTGTTTTTATTCATATTTTGTACTTTTCTGTGTCTTTAACACTACAAGACAATATACAGTGGGGACAATAATTATTGGGAAATGTAAAAATGTGCAAGTTCACCCATTTAAAAAGATAAGAGAGG
>JAQQAE010018789.1:0-11098 GCA_029823295.1 Pseudamia nigra | reverse complement strand
CACACACACTGTATGTCACCATATATACACTGTATGTCACCATAATATTCCATTAGTTAAACGTAGCAACTGTAACTTGGACTTAAAGATAAAAAAAAAAAAAAACAAGGCTTGTTCCTGATTTCTTGGTTTTGCTTCTTGGGAGACAATACAAACACACTTTGAACAGAGCAGTGACACACTATTAAAATGACAAAGTACTTTCCAAACAGCTGCTTTTTGCACAGAGCAGCTCATCACTCAGCCGTGTTTTAGCCACATTATGAGCATTGTTACTTAAAGAGTCATGGCCTTCTGGCTCAGTTTTTGTCTTTATTTACCCTGAGGGAAATATTGGACTGACTTCTAAATGTTCTGCTATGTTTGATAACACTGTGTTTTCACTGGTCTTATAATTAATTATGTTAGAGCAGTGAAAATCTCTGCAGATTCAGGTAGGGGCTTGTTTTTAATTCATCACTACAGACACTTTACATGACATTTTGAAGTGCCTGTTAGACAATTGAAGTGTGAATATTAATGTTTAGGCATGAAACACTAACTGGATCAAGACAACAGTATGTGGAAGAACACTGAAGAGGTTTTAAGGAATGGTAATGCAGTCTTCTTTTCTGCAGCTGTGCATCTTATTTTTCATACAGATTAGTGACTGGGGTTACAAGGCAAGACTAACAAGCAGAACAGCTTCAGAATGACAGAAAGACAAATCCCAACTGAGCTGATATTGTCCGATGAACACATCCTTCTCCAGAATAAACACAGTCTCCATTGTCTTCTAGTTTCTAGTTTACAAAACAAATAACAACTGATTTGCAGGTCAGATGGTCTGTCAGCAGTGGCATGTCTCCATGAAAACAATACAAGTAAGAGAATTGAATCATCAGAATCACATTCATATCAGCCCAAGTGGATGATGTAGAGATTTACAGCTTTTGATCAGTGTGTCCTTTGTATATAGTTTATTTTAATTCTAATTCTACTGTATATTACAATGTGCCACTATAGTTTGCTTTAATATTCACTACTAATCTAACAAAAAAAAAATCACTTTCATTTGATTATGATATGAACTGATTACAGACGTATTCTTGATGTACAGTATATTGCACATAGAGCTATAAAAAACATTAGGTGGCACGCCTTGGGGATCCATGATGGCAGATGTCCAGTCTGGCATCCATTTTTTACAACTGCACGAGTGCATACAAAGCCTTATAAACACACAGGCTGTTGGGTTCTTACGAGGTAGTATTCCATTGTTTCATGGAAAATGATTTTATTACTGAATAAATGTTTTTTTTTTTTTTTTAAACACTTGAGAATCTGAAAAATTGAGGTGCAGTGGTACCTCGCTGTACGAAATTAATCCGTTCTGGTGTGACACTCGTACAGCAATAATTTCTTACAGCAGGGCTTGTTTTCCCCATAGGAATATATGTAAATACTGCATAATATTAATCTGTACCGGGACCCATGAAAACTCCCATATAAAGTATATATTACACACTGCTACACGCACATTTATTCATTATTATTATATGAAAAGGAATGCATGAAATTAGTTCTAAAAATGATTTAGAATGTCTTCTTACCTTGACTTATGACATGGCTGATGATATGTGTCTCAGCTCACTGGATCCCGGGCCCGGCCTAGGTGTCCGGGAATGGAATCATAGCAATCATAAGCTAACCGAGAGGGTAAACTAGTAAAAATTGAGGACTCGTCTGGGATCTTAGAACCGAGAGTGAATGTCCCTAACTTCTGGGACAGTCAACCGGGACATGAAATGTAGTGTTAGCAAGTGTTTTGTGTGCTTCGGTGTGTGAAAATAATCTGTCGTTTGTTTTGAGTCAGCATGGCTAACAGCTAGTTAGCTTGGTGTTAGCAAAGCAAAGCAATTTCAAAAGTCCTTGCAAATTTTAGGAGAAGAAAGGAACCCAAGACCATAAATATTTGCTTTGCTAAGCTCAAATTGTGGTAAAGATTCAAATCACCCAACAAAGCCAAGGTACACAACTGAAGATGTGGTGCATGGGAGGAAGCCAAATGGTCTTTAACAAAATAAGCTGACCAAGATAATTCAAACCCACTGAAGGCAAGTACTGAATCAATTGTGATTGCAACACATAGTCCCAATCAGTAATCCAATCCCTCTCTGGAAAGGGGTGATTGTCTGAAATCTTTCATCATGATCTAGATTTTGTAAAACTTGAAAACAGAGTCAAATGGAGTGTCTTCTCAGACCACCTGAAGCACAATATACAGGATTCTAAGAATATTTTCCTTGATAACGCCACAGTCTGAGGCATCAATACAAGCAGGGAAATCTGTGCTCCTAGCATTTAGAAAGAGAACAATTACACTAACATCTACCAAACATATCCACTGACTTAATTATCCAATTCCATTATAATTATGAAGCATTCTAGAATCAAAACATCTCCTATTTACCATCATAATGGCTTGTACACATATACTACCATCGTGGAGTGATAATCATGATTAACATGTTTTAGACCTCCAGTGTTTCTTCCAGTCTGCATGAATTAATGCACATTTCGCAGAGTTATAGATTAACACCCTGCAATGCTTAAAAATGACAACTGGGAGTAGCTCTTTGTGTCCTGTGAATAACCTGAGTTCAGAACAAGTTCACTACAAAAAAGTTTGACAGAGGCAGAACTGCGGAGGATAACAGCTCTATAGTTCAACAAACACATAGGAGGCATGTTGGTTTGGTGCATGTGTACAAATTTGATAAAGTTTTCATGGTGGAGTACTGATGGATTGGACATATGCTGTCCAAAACACAACCCATTTATTTGTATCTTACTCTCTCCTCCTGGAGCTTTACATTTTCTGAAACCATAGCTTTCTGAAGCCACAAAATAATGACTGTCTTTTGATTTTTCATGTTTATCACATGAATAACTCTCTTAAACTGTGATATGAACAGTATGAATTCTCTGTTGAGTCAGGACAAACAGGGACAGAGGACAGAGGTTAGTGTATAATGTGACTTGCTGATTTTCGCTCTCATCCACTTTTCAACAGTAATCTATAACGTCGCAGAAGCTCCAGATAGATTAACCTTACAAATTAAATGAAATGTGTGTCAAATGTGTGATGAGCTGGAAACAAAGTGACAGGCGTACTATAACAAGACACCCTCCACAAAAAATACGTACTATATGTCAGAAGCAAAGCCAGTAAATCACTTTAATCTTTTTCATATAAGGGGTTTGTGCAGACACTAGGCTTTGGCAACTTATTGAATAATACGTATCTTATGACTTGTTCTATGTGGGACACCGTAAATTATTATATTACAAGTATCTTGATACTCAAATTGGCATTCTGATTATCATGTTTGAATTCATTTTAAATAATTAGCAGGGTAAACAGCATGTTACAGCAACCATGAGTGTATTTAAATCTGTCTGCTTCTCAATTATTTTCTGCAAACCCCCCTCCCCCCGCGACTATAAATAGTATCATTTGTCTATAAAACTATTAGCAACCTCTGCATAACATTGTATCCTTATTAACAATAAAGAAAACTTTAGAAAAAGAATAACTTTATTAACATAATTTTTAAAATGTGTAACAGAAAAGATTTAAAGTGCACCAATTTGCCTAAAAAAATAAAAATCTTATTTAAACTGTAAACATTTTTTGACTGACTTATGTCATCATTTGATACTGAAAAAGTTAAATAAAAATCAATGAATAACAAATTCAGTTCAGCAACATCAACTCAGGAGCACAGTATATAAAACACTTTAAATGTACAAACGAAAAATGAATGAAAATTTGTGCTGATTTTTTCCCTTTTTTCTTTAATCAAAATGAGGAAGTCAGGCTTAATGGCCACAATGAACACGTTTTGCATGATACTGCAAGTCTCAGCTCCTGCTGAATGTTGAGGTGGGACCTGTACTTGGTCTTCAGTGCAGCAACAGCAGAGAAGCCAGTCTCACAGGAGGTCCAGTCTCTCTGGTTTACTGAAGTAGCATCACAAGGCCGGAGGATTGTTGGCAATATTCGGCACGTTGTCGCTGAAAAAACTCCAGCAGCTTATCAGCGTGACTGGGGTGTAAAGTCTTCAAGTGACACCTTAATTTATTTGGCTTCATGATTTTCCACTGCCAACATTTTTAGACACAGTAAATACACCGGTCTTTCTTCGTCTCCCACCGTTGCCAAAGTGAAGCCTAGTGCTACGTACGCATATTCCCTCGTCTTAGCGTTCGGGTGACTTTCTTTTGTCTCATTATCTCCGTCTTTCTTTTCATCCCTGTTAGAAATTTTTCCATGTTGTCTCGAGGGCTTGCTTACTGCACTTCACATAGTTTGTTCGGTGCAAAAAACCCCTACACCATAATGACAATAGAGCGCCACTGCCACCTACTGTAGTGGATGTGGTGGAAGTTTACAAAAACAGACACCAGTTCCAGACAGGGGATGCCCTTCGTGAAGCCATCTTCACCACTTGGAACACTAGCCTCCTGGAAACACTAGCATCAAGCGTGCCGAAACGAATTTTAGAGGTGATTAACAAAAATGGCGCCACTACTTATTACAGAGTCCTTTTTTGGAAATTTGATTTATATTTTAGGGGTTTTTTTTTAGATGTGGTCTTAAAAAAAACTTTTGATCAGCTGATGAACAGCTCATTTCAGTTTAATGGTTGTTTGCAATAAATTGCTTATTCAAAATTTCTCTCGTCTCACTCCCATTTCTTTTTGCATCTTGAAGCACTACTTAGAACCTACTTAAGATCCAACAGTGCAAGATGTACATTCTTGCAATTTTTCAACTGGTCTTAAAATTTTGATCAGGAGTGCATATACACTGCCTGGCCAAAAAAAGGTCACCACCTGGATTTAACTAAGCAAATAAGTACGAGCCCCCCATTGGATAATTTCTGCATGGCTGATTATGTTTCAGCTGGCAACAAGTTACGGTATATAAAGATGGTGGCAAACCATCATCTTCAAAAAAAAAAAAAAAGTGGTTGGAAAAAAAAAAAAATCTTGAATGATCATGACTGGTAGTCACTTAAATGTGTGGTGAAATCAATCAAACTGTAAAAAAAGAAGAAAAAAAAAAACAGTAGAACTCAGGACCATGTTTCATAGCGAAAGTAAAAGCATTTCCACACACACACAATGCAAATGCAGCTCAAGGGATTGGGACTAAATAGCTACGTAGCCTTAAGAAATCCACTTATCAGTGAGGCTAATCAGAAAAAAAAGGCTTCAGTTTACTAGGGAGCATAATATTTTGTTGGACTGCCTTAAGCTTCGATTACGACACATTTGCTGTGGCATTGATTCAGTAAGCTTCTGTAATGTCTCAACATTTATTTATGTCCAGAGTTGCATTCATTTTTTGCCAAGATCTTGAATTGATGATGGGAGAGTCAGCCCACTGTGCAAAGTCTTCTCCAGCACATGAAAGGAAATGCTTTAATTTTCACTATTCAACATGGTTCTGAGTTCTCCTGTTTTGTTACAATTTGATTTCACCACACATTTAAGTGATTACCAGTCATGATCATTCAAAATTTTTGTCCAACCACATTTTTGTCTTTGAAGATGATGGTTCGTCACTATCCTTATATCACTTGTTGGCAGCTGAAACATAATCCCCCATGCAGAAATTATCCAATGGGAGGCTCGTACCTACAGTATTTGCTTACGTAGTTAAATCCAGGTGGTGACCTTTTTTTTGGCCAGGCAGTGTATATTGCCATTCAGGAAAAATGTTGAAGTATGATTTTCTGTATGTCACACAGCCTTAGTTTGCACCAGCAGAACATTTCTGGGGTCAAAGTATAGATGTCATGTAATTTTTCAGTGCACCTTTTAATTTTTTTTTTTAATAAGAAAATAAACACCTTTGCATATTCTTCATTTCAATTTTTCTATCTTTGCTCATTCAGTAAAACAAACAGTAGTGAAAAAAAGTCAGTGGAGACAGATATAAAAGTAAAAATGTTAAACTCTTATAAAGATGGAATAACTCAAAGGCAAAACTATTCCCACCTTCCTGAGACAAAATGATGTGTTGGTAAAGACAAAAGGCACTTTGGGGAATACGGGGTCTCTCCGATGTGGATTTAAACACACCATCTGTGACTGACGGGAGGCCTGGATAATTGTTAACTTCTCAAACGACCTCTGTGAATTCAGTAATGTTCTGCTGATCAAGTTCTGAATTTGCATTTTAGTGATTTGCATGTCTGTGACTCGAGGCTGTGATGTCGCATGCAAAGTGTCCTTGGTATATTTACATACTTCAGGGAATGAACTTGGGTGACCATCAGGTGAAGTAAGTTGCGATTTAAAATGTACATATGAAAATGAGTCAGTGGGTTCATGTATTTACACCGTCTGTTGGTTCGACAGAATTAATCCTCCTGTGAATGACATAACATCTATGTCTGAGTTACTAATACTCTGCACTCTGACTGCATGAGCAGATGTAGTTTGTGTTGAATAATTTCAGAGTTCATGGTCCAGAGGAAGTCTGTCAGGCCTGCAGTGAGGAGCTCCTCCATGGGAACAAACTGCAGCACCTGCCTGTTGCTACCGGTGTCCTCTCCTCTTAACATCTGACCCATGTTGGTCCGGACTTCACTGAGAACCAGGAGGATACGGGCAGCAGCTTCAGGACAGAAGCCAACACAGAGGAGCATTGCCCCAGTACATCCTGAGGGGGGCGGACACCTGAAAGTAACTGAGCGAAAACACAAATGTAAACAGAGGACTATAGCTGCAGTGACTCTGGTAAGAGCTGAAAACACAGGCAGCAGCAGCACGTCCCCCGAGTTCAAGTTCTGCAGGGAGAATACAACACATTCTAAGAGCTCCAGCTGGTATACAGGCTCCCCATCGTGTAGAGTGATGAAGCCTCTTTGAAGAGATGATGGCTCTGCAGAAAATGTCAGGACTAAATCAACAATTTGGCTCTCAGAAGCCTCCCACAGTGAGCGAGTGCCAAACACCAGGCACTGTCTCTTCCTCTTTCTGTCAGAGTCAGCTGCTAAGATGCAAAGACCTGCCACGTCTGATAAGACTGAGGCTGCAGAAACTGCATGGCAGGTGCCACAGGGAGCTACACAAGTCCAGTCCACTGCTGAGCTCTCAGCAGACTCCATCAGGGCTTCGTTCAGATGGTTTAACAGCCCGGCCTCACAGAACGGAGAGTTTCTGACTGCAGGCAGTGCAGCACCCACAATAACATACCATGAATCCACATGACAATCCATCAGAGGTCCTTGCAGTATGCAGCCAGTCCCAGTGGCCTCGATGCAGTGTCTCTGTATCCACCTAGCATGGCAACCCTTCTCAACACGCTCCCTCCAGCTCATGGTCTGCAACTCCCTCCGCTCATTGAAGGAGCCTGTTTGCTTCTTCTGTCCCAGAAGTCGTCCCCCAGAGATGCTGCAACAGGCAGGATTTACTGCGTTTCGAGATAGCCACCGGTTCCGAGGGAGAAAGGTCACCTAAGCACAAAGCAGTTTGATCAGTTTTCATTTTTGTTTTTAGTCATTTTATGTACTTTCACATTCAATACATTAATAATGTTACGGGGCAGGAAAAAGAAAAAAAAAAATCAGGTCAAACATAGGTGAAATTCATTAAACAGGTATGTCAGCACTGATGTTTAACCCATTGAGGTTTAAATGTTGGTTTTCCAAAAGATGTTTTGTTACTATTGCCTCTACCCTTGTTGCAGACACTGCAACAAGCTCACGGTTTCAAGACTTAATACAAAAATGTTCATGACAAGCATACTTACTTCAATTTCAAAATCTGCACTTAAATAGTATTCTGCAATGAAATTATAGTACCATCTGAAATACTTTTTAAAAGCAGTTTAATTACGCTACTCAATGCTCATGTGCACCATTTTCTGTACCTTGTTCCATTTTCTGATCCATGTTTCAGTGTAAGAATTTTCCAGTACAGTACATCTACTCACAATTCACTGAATGTAAAATAATTTTGCCCTTGAAAAATCTGTACAGCTTTTATTTCATTGCAAGTTTTTAAAACAAAAAACACAATGCAGTACTCAAAACCTCACTTCAAGAAAGTACAGGAGTATTAAGAAGGATGGAGTGGATCGTTTATGGATCTCACCTTCAGTTTTGGTTCTGGCCTCATCACCTCATCGTCAAGACAATGAGGAACGTTTACCTTGGCGCTGTGTCCAACCCTGACCCTCCCTCAACAAGTCTCCATTTATGCGTGTGTGTTGTCGATATTCAGGTGTTTAGAGAAAAGAAAAATGTGTCTGGTCTTTGTCCAAGGCAGAATTTTACATGCTGTTGTCTAAGCATTCATACTGTGGTCGAGACAGACATGCCTCCAAACACAGTATCATTCAACCAGCCACATAAATCAGAAGGAAACACTGTGGTAAACATTATGTGACATGTTTGAGGTCTGTAGACACTGCATTCATTATACTGCATGTCTAACTGCGGTGAATTGTGATTACATGAATGAAAAGATTTACATATTTACATACCATGTACTGGAAGAAAGTGAAGTACACTGCCCCGATTAAATAAATGAGTTCAGCATCATACCTGGAAGCGCTGCAGGTATTCCTGAGCCACACAGTCCCTGATGTAGTCCAGCCTCTGCCTCTGGTCTGGGCTCATGTTTTCAAAAAGCTGCAGGTTCTCTGTGATCGTCTCCACCTGCAGCTTGTGGAAGTAAACACACACCTCTTCATGCTGTTTCAGAAATGACTCAGGGATAAGACTGTTTGGGAAAAGAGCCTCTCGATTGGCCAGATCCGGTCCATAATTTCGGATGAGTTTTGAGAGCAGGGGCCTCACTGCTTCTTTGCCATCATAGTGCAAACACACAACATAGACCTCAGAGTTTCCCGCTTTACTGGTGGCAGGTTTGAACACACTGACTGAGCGGAAACAGCAGCTGAGTAGGTACAGTAAGCAGACAGAAGAGTGTTCGTAAAGGGTGAACATTTTCAGGACAAAGGAGCCGCCGGGGCTCAGCAGCAGCAGTGCAGCTGTCACCTCACAGTAATGTAGTGACGACACCAGCGCCTCCTGTTCATCTGGGTTTTCCTGGCAGTCAAAACTGCCATCTGCCGTCACCATGTTGACATTGTGCATGTTCCCCACAAACGCCTGCAGCTCCAGCAGATGTTTCTGGACCATGATGTTGCCTGTGTTGTCTGAGCCAAAGAACCACCACGGCAGCGTGTTCGCAATCAGACGGTCATCTGCAATGGTTGTGCTGTCACCGTTTGCCTCGTGGTAGGGGTTCAGAGTGTTAGCGGCCCAGGTCCAGTCACAATAGCGTGTGGCCTCACTGGTTTTGATGTAGTGGTGCAGAGCTGTTATAAAGGCCCCTGGAGCTTCACACAAGTGAACAGTGTTCAGCTCCCCATTCTGCAGAGCCTCTTCTGGAAGAGGATTAAATGTTCCCAAGATCTCATAGAACTTACACCAGGCCTGAGTGCAGATCTCTGCATTGGCGGCTGAACGCACAACAGCAATGACCTTTCCAGCCCGATTGGTAGAGTTGGTGTGTTGGTGCCACACTTGGACATTTTTGTCACTAAGCTGGTTCTTCACAGCGTTCAGTGACACTTTCAGGGCTTGTAGATGACAGTGCTCCTTTGCAGGGTGGTTGAGAGCAACATTTGCATCCGGAATACACCACTCCCCATTTGGAGGTTTGATGTATATCTTAACTTTACTAAATAATCCTTTTACCTCAGTCAGTGTTTCAGGGTCAAACTCAACCACATTTTGAAGTTGCTGCTGCGGGCGCCTGGCTTTCCTTCTGGTTCCATGTCCTGTATTCATTCTCCACACCTGTCACATAAAAACATTTGTTACCTTAGAAACAAACCTGCACCACCCACTTTCATTTTGATTTAATCCATAACTGTTCAGTGTTCATGTAACCTGCTTACATGGAACAGAATGAATTCAGTCTTAAGAAATATCTGCAGACCATACAGTTTACAGGAAATTATACTGACACAGAGCTGCAGCGCAAGCCTTCATTTTTCTCTACATGCATGAATGGTGTTAAATTATCAATGTGAGATGGCCTCAGGCACCAGGGCAACCCATAAATACATGTCATTACCACACTGGGTTATGGTATTTTATCCTTCACAATAAGATCAGATTCTGACAACTAAAACACAATGTCAAATCAGAAAAATAACAGAACTAAAACAGCCACTCCATACTGACTAGACAAACAATAATTTTATGAGTTTAAAAGAACATTCAACGAAACAGGACTTTCTGAGGATGTTCAAACTAGTAACGAAGCAGCAAAATCTCAGAGACTTTAAAAGGTCTGTGTGAATTTGTGGTGGAACAAAAGGACAAGAAATGCTAGGATCAGGTAGAAAGCATTGTGCAACTGAGTTCTACCAACATTTATCATGAATAGTAAAAAATGTAACAGTAATGTAGCTTAATTATTCTGCAGTATCTAATGCATGACAAAGAGGTAATTTATAGTGAAATTCCTCTGCTCATATGTCAGTGATTTAGATGAGAACATCAGGCATGGCAGCGAATTTCTGGGTCATTTCTTAATTAGTCTGAAGTGACTCAGTGATGAATGGCAACATATAGTATAGAGTTAATGACAGCACATTCATCAGCCATTTCTAATGCATCTATATTGTATGCATTGCCTCTGTTAATCACCTTCATCTGCTTCAAGCCATTTACAGTGGCTTGCAAAAGTATCCATACCCCTTGGATGTTTTCATTTTTTATTGCAGTATAAACAATGCTGGAGACACACAGCAATGAAGTAGCAGGAGAGAGAAAGAGAAAGGGTCAGCTGAGCCGAAATAAAACTGTTTTTAATTGATTTCTTGCTAATCGGCCCGTCGAATTTAAAAAAAAAAAAAAAAAAAAAAAAAAAAACAGATACCACTATATCAAAATTCCAAATATCGGCGCCGATAATAAGCCCGGCCGATAATCGGTCGACCTCTACCGTATTTTCCGCACTATAAGGCGCACCGGATTATAAGGCGCACCATCCAAAAATGTCACATTTTTAATTTTTT
>JAQQAE010018788.1:0-11098 GCA_029823295.1 Pseudamia nigra | reverse complement strand
CCCCCCCCCCCCCCCCCCACACCACATGTTCCACTCATTATGTGTCCTTTTTGATACTACAGATTAAACCAGACCACTACAGACCATAATGTGAACAGTGGGTGAGAGACTTAAATTAGCTTCTAAATTCCCATCAGCTTTTTGGTGCAATAACATTATGGGGGAAATGAGGCTCAAATCATAACAGAAAGTTGTCACTATGAAGAGAAACCGAGCTGCCTTGGTGAAGGTCTGCACCCTCACATGAAGTCATGAGCCATAAATCATAACACTGGACGATCAAAGTCTACCTGAAAGAACCAAAGTGAAGTGAAGTCGTTAATGTACACATCAGTGGTACAGATGTAACTCTGAGCATTAAGATATGGGACCTTTAAAAATGACTTGTGATATTTTCAGGAATGTGCTTAATGCAGTCCTGATGCGGGGGGCAACTTCTTAAAGAGTCCTCCGGGGCAGGAGAATGAAAGATTTCAGACTGAAAAGGGCAAACGTCTGCTCACAGCGAGTCGGGCCTACGCTAGGTCCACTGGTGAGACGGTCTTCTGAAAGGCGCCGATGCACTGCGGAGGAGCCGCCGGCCGCGCCCGGACACACCGTTTGAAACGTACGCAGCTGTCAGCGACGTCGTCTACCGAGCTACCTGTTGTTGACTCATCAGTCCACGGCGGCGTCCAACCTGACGCCTGCCCAAGTACAAAAAGACTTTTCCCAGGGCACAAACAATAACAGGCCGCCTTCATTCTCCACGCGGCATTTACAGCGACGCCGGCAGCGGGGGTGGAAGGGGCGAGACATGAGCAGCGAGTGAAACAGCAGATTAAGAATAAGAAGGTAAAGAAGGTAAAGAGACAGAAAAGACAGTGGTCTTGGCTCATTTTTGGAGTTTTGATTCGTGCTGAGCCCCGGAGGCCTTTTTTGTGATCTAACCTTTTTTAAAAATGGGAATTAGACTGTCTGTGTGTCTGAAAAATCACACTGAAATATGGGCTGGGCTGTGGAGAAGGCCAAACAGACCACAGCGATAAGAGGAATAGTGGGAAACAGGAAAATCAAGCGGCAAAAGAAAAGGCCCTGCTTCAAACTGCAACACAGAGAAGCAAACAACATTAATAATGTAGAGCGTAAGTGAGGGAACGCGGTGGAAAGGTTACGGCTGGCCGAGAGGCGAACAACAAGACCCGGGAGTTTATTAGGTCAGCGGTTCCACTGGTTCTGTTCTGTTTGACTGGGTGAACGCATCTAACCTCCTCCTGTTTAAATGTGAGGCCAGTCGCCCAGCACAGAAAATCTGCAAGCTGTGTGACATTTCCACCAACACAAAGTCTTCTCAAAATAACAAACTGCATTTTATTAAGTTAAGGAAGTGATGACAATGAAATACTGTTGTTTTCATTCAGTCACCATGAAATTAAACTGAATTGAATAAACATTATTTGAGGGATATTCATTTGAGCAGCTGATGATGTGTCCGTGTTAGGTCTCCATCACATGTGGTGTTGAACAGAACAATGTCTGTGGGATCTCCTGGACCTCCTGGATCGTTCAGGCGTCCACTGCAGCTGCTCCTCTGTTGGGACAGAATGACATGAAGAGGATGGTCTGGGTTGGTCATGGTGTCCTTCATGTGTCCACCACAGCCTCCAGGGAGTCCAGCCTCCGTCCAAGCAGCCTTTTTAACCAGCAAACCACAGCATGAAAGAGCTCACGCAATAACTGACTGGTAAAACATGCAGCATCTTAAGGCAGACGTCAAAGGACCTGAGCCACCGTAGGAAAAACAGCCAACTCTGACCCTTTGGACACAGTGCATCTGTGTTCTGGGTCCAGTCCATCTTGTTCAGATGTACACCAAGATATTTGTATGTTGGCTCCACTTCAATGTTCACGCTGCCAATATTGACTGGCTGAAGGTAACTGACCTTCTGAAGTCCAGGAACATTCCTTTTGTGTTGGTGTTGTTCATCAGGAGGGAGTTTTCCTGCCTCCAGAAGAACATTTATCAGACGTCCGTACTCCCCTTCCTGCTTGTTCTTCATACACGCCACGATAGCAGAGTCAGAGTAGTTGGGACGTGTCAGGACTTCAGGAGTTGCATCTGAAATCTGATGCATCGCTCCTGTAGGATCAGTCAGACACACAAACTGCTTATGAAAATCAAATTAAATTTTTACTAGTTTGTGCAAAAATGTTACATCCTGGACCTTTGACTGAATTAGACTCAGTGTCATGTGGTTTATGATGCAGAGAAAGAAAACAACAAGGTAGAAAAAATACAAACGAAAGGACAAAGTTTAGGACGGATTAAATGACAGACATTTTGTCGTTTAGTCTCCTTAAAAGTGTTTCATTTTCCTAAATTACAACACAAGGTGCCACAGAACCAACTGGAAGCAGCGACGCAGAGGAAGGTCCACACACCCTCAGACTGAAGCAGGCTACCACCACGGATCACGGCACCGCTAATTAAAAGTGCTCTAATTAGCCGAACTGTCTCTGCTCTGCTCTGGCAGACATTTTGGAGTCTGCCTGGAGACGAACTGTACCCACTGGATGTGAACACGGATCAGAGGCGGCGGCGGCTGTGGAGGGCGGTCAGTGCTGCAGCAGCGTTGTAATGAACAGAGACAGATGTGCTAATGAAGCCGCTGTGGAGACACATCATCACAGGTGCAAACTTTGCCCCGGCAGAGTTTTCCAATGAGTCTGGGACCATTTGCGAGTGTGTTGTTGCACCATTAGCCTCAGCCGAGTGTGGAGGCAGAGGATCATCATAAAGTGGGTTTTTTTATGGCAGGAAAACGACGCAAAAAAAAGATTATGCCTCTGTTCTTAGTGCATTATGTGCTTCAAGGAAATTCTGAGGCCACATATGATGATTAGGCAGAAGAGGATGCTGGTCCTGAGGGTTTTCCATAAACCAAATGCAATGGGAGATGTTTGTCGTTTTCTCCTGAGCGCCTCCAAAAAAATAAGTGTCAAACTTTAACGAGAAGTGTAAGGTCAATCGTATGCATCCTCCGTCCTCCAATCATAATCAGTTGATGGGAGGAAACACTGACCTTCACCTTTGAATTGAATAAACTTTATTTATCCCTCACAGGGAAATTCATTAGAACAGCTCTTTCAGTTGGTAAGAACGATCCAATCAGCAGGATGTGTTCAGCCGCCACGTGCTGTGGTGTTGAACAGTCCGGCGGCGTCTGAGGGCGTGCGAGGGCGTCCGGCGGCGTCTGAGGGCGTCCGGCGGCGTCCGGGATGAAGGATCTCCAATGACATCATCCGCTGTGCCACTGAACCATGGTGAATTTCAACAGAGGAGCCTGGTCTCACACAACCACATGAACCTTCTCCAAACCCTTCCTGCTCCTCACCGGCGTCTCCAACACGTCCACCTCATCCGGCAGCGACTTCACCTTGTCCATCACTTGGTAGAAAAGGTTTGCATTTGAACCTTGTGTCTTTTGCTCTGACACCAGCCCTGCAGCCACACAGTCCTTCTCACATTCCTCAGGAAATTCTTCTCTCTATATCGATTCATAGTTTATCCAAATCCAAAAAAAAGCAGTGTGAATGCAAACATTTTCAGGAAAAGTTGAGGAAAAAGCAGAGAACGGCTGTCAGTTTCTGCCGCCTGTATGGATGGACTCTACAAATAACTGGTCATTCAAATCCAAGCGTGTGGGGGGGGGGGGTAAGACTGAACATGAGGCAACGCGAATCAACATCAGATCTGCATTTCAACCAGACCAGCCTCCACAAACATCACATGCTGTCTGAGCTGCTGTACATTACACTGGTGCTGGCGATTCTCGTGAAGGTATCCTCTGCAGCAGAGGTAGCTCCTGCTCTGGAGGAGCTTCAGCGCTCTGGACTTGTCACCACCCTAATCTTCTCAGTTCATCTGTCTATTGAACTGAATTCTTGTACTAACTTTGGTGTCAAAATGTTTCTGAAATATCACATTTGAAACAAAGGCCATGGACACAGAGATGTACCTTCTAAAAATAAAAGTCCGGGACGGACGTCCGTCTGTGGACGATGGTTTGAAGTGAAGAGCACACCTGTACATGTGCTGTGGCAGGTGTTTGTTCTGTTCATGACCAGGTGTGTGGACACGCGTGTCTGGCTGAGTCAGATGATGTTTTTATCGTGTTCTGCACTATTATTGGCTGGAGACACAAAGGTCCCCCTGGTCATTCTGTTCACTGTAAGTCAAACATTTTCAGATGTTTAATCGGGAAATTACACAAAGTTGACCTAGTCATAAAATATGTGATCAATGGGAACATATTCTTACATGATGACTATGTGAGCACAGACGGTTACACGTCAGTTAGAATCTATCAGACAGGTTAGTTCGGCTCCTCATGTCCAAACATGTACATGAGCTGTTTGACCAGGTCCGACGCTCATGTCAGCTCGATAAACCAGGGTCAAGGTCAGTTCTACACATTCACTTTAATGACTTAGCCATAAGACACAAAACGTGAATGAGAGGAACCCTAGAGGAACATAGATCTCACAGGTGGAGGATTTGACGTACTTCGGTTCATCCAGGACGATGGAGACATAGAGAAGAGGTGAAGAAGTTTGTGCATCCGGTTGAAGAAAAGTGTCAGGTTTGATGTGAGATAAAAGGAAACGTGTATTAGATGGTGTCGAGTCCAGACATGATGTACGGTTCAAAAACAGTGTGACTGAGAAAAAGAAAGTCACATCTGGAGGAAACAGAGATGAACATGTTGAGTGATGAGGATGGATGAGGATCAGGAATGAAGACATCAGAAGGACACAATGTGGAAGACGGTCTGGAGACAGTCAGAGGTTCTAGATGGAGATGATTTGACATGTACAGAGGAGGAGAATGAAGATGTGGGTAGTAGATGCTGAGGTTGAAGGTCTAGATGAAACCAAAGAGGAGATTTATGGATGTGGTGGAAGATCACATGAAGTTAGAAGAAGATGCAGAGGATAGGATGAGATGGAGGCAGATGATTGGCTGTGGAGACCCCTGAAGGGACCAACCCAAAGGAAAGAAGACTTTAATGATTAACCTTTTGAAAGACATGCAGGAACCAGCGTCATATGTCATAAGACTTTAAACTGTTCTAAAGATAAACTGAATCCAGCTCCTGTGAAAATCGATGGCATCTGTCGCCTTGAAGACGTTTTCTACAGATGTGGACTGACGTGGAACAAGCATGTTCTAAAGCAGGCTGTGAGATTTGAATCAAGGAACGTTTGATATGACTCGAGTCAAACAGGACGAAAGAGGAAACTTCTATTTGAATTAACTGATCCAACCGCGGTCAACGTTTCAGTTCGTGGTGAAGCGTCGGGTGCATTTTGAATGCGGTGTTCTCTCACATCTGACATTTCAGAGCTGGTGACGGAACAGCCGGGTCCCGGAACAGCGGGGTCACGGAACAGCCAGGTCACTGAACAGCGGGGTCACGGAACAGCGGGGTCACGGAACAGCGGGGTCACGGAACAGCCAGGTCACGGAACAGCGGGGTCACGGAACAGCCAGGTCACTGAACAGCAGGGTCACGGTGGTGGCGGTGGTAGCGGTGGCGGTGGTGGTGGCAGCAGGGGCGGCAGCGGCGCTCTGAGGCTCAGCCTTGGCATTTCAACCTCACCCTGACACGTCATTCATACTTAATGACATATCAAAGGTGCACTAATTGTTTTGGACTGAGGGCTGATGGCCTGATGAAATAAAGATAAAGGAATGAATAAAAGAGTGGGAAGAAGCGGCGGCTGCAGAAACGATGAGGGCCAGCGAGGAAATTGAGATTTAACAAGTCGTGAAGGAAAAAGATGGAAAAAAAGCAAATTACAAAAAGCTGATGAGATTTTTCAATGTAGAGGAAATATTCTAATGGAAATAAACCTAAACTACATAATAATTTAATAATTGATGTAACTTAAGGGACCAGCTTCCATAAAAGACAGATGGTAAAAACGAAAACCGTCTGCTTTGTCTTTAACGTTCCATAAACGTCTGGTATTTGCAGGGATTTAAAGTGGACTGAACCGGGTTCAGGTTGGAACATGACGACGGTTTTGAGGCGATCACAGCTGTGACACTGTTCACCTGGAAGTTCTAAAGAAGGTTCCAGGGTGTTTTTTCACATTGTTCATTTTGAGATCCCTCCCGTCTGCTTTCATGGTGCACTGTGGTCTCCAGCCAACATCATTCACATCATGTACCGCGTCCACTTCGACTCCACAGGCCCGTGTTGTCATTGCTCAGTTTCACCTGCGGGGGTCATTTCCTGCCTCGTGGGGCCCCTTGTTTTCCACACTATGATGGAGAGGTTCCAAACCCTTTAGATCAGGGGTCTCAAACTTGTACCACGCCGAGACCCTGCAGGTTTTCTATCCAACCAGCAGATTAGACTGATTAGCTCCTCCCCCCGATCGCTGCTTTATGGCGACGCCCCGTTTGGCATCGGCTGCTTCGGCTTCTGGCAACACAGGCAATAGATTTGCTTAATTCGCCATCTATAGGTCAGTGTTTTCTGTCACGGCATCAGCAAAACAATACAATAACAGTATAAAACCGTCAGGTTATGTTAAGCTTGAGCAGGTTCAGTCATTTGGACTTTGTAGCCCGGAGACGCAGAGCCCTCTTCAACGCCTGGGCCTGCGACAGGAAATGACCCAAACTCTACCTGCTGAGTCTGATCAGAGACTTGTGCACAGCAGTAAATGTGGCCATGTTGAAAAGTGTAAAACATAAAGCAGTTTGCAAAAGCATCAAACATGGGACGTTTATGAAGTTTGATTCTCTGATGATAAACTAACCTGGACGGTGCTGACGATGACGACACCCACCTGGACGAGTTTCCTCCCCAGCAGTGAGACACGACCATCATGACGGTGGCGGCGATGAGGAGACACGTCCGCCGGGACCGAGGCTCCTCGTCCGAGACGACGGCCCAGCGTTCTCCTTCAAAACGACAACGCTGCAGTGAGGGTCGGCTGTGGCTCCGTCGGCACGGTGGCTCGTTCATGAACTGCAAGGTTGGTGGTTCCATGTGTTTCCATCACATCAATTAGATTCACATGTTGAAAATGAGCATTTCATTTGTTCATGGAAACACCTCAAACTTAAGAAAAGTTAAAAACTTCACATCAAAAAAGGAGGTGGAAAATCCACCGTAGGGAACAAAGTAAACGTATCAGTCGATGGAAACAGGAAGTGAATCACGAACACGGAAAATGCAGATACGACGGCCGTCACTTGCATCAGCATCAGTTAAGCTGCTAAACTAAAAGCTAAAACATCAGTCCGTTGATCACGTCCACATAATCACACAGTGATGCTACGTTAACACGCTATGTTAGCATGCGGCATTAACACGCTACGTTAACATACATAATGACGTCACGTCTGTTCAGCGGCACCGAAGGAAACATTTATTAATGACAAACTATTGAAGTGTGATTGTGGATGTGGTCGTTCTATCACTACTCTTTTGTCTCGCCTTTGTCCACTAACCCCGACCAGCTGAGACACACGTCCTATCTGAGACAGACGTCCTCTCAGACAGACGTCCTCCTACCCTGAGCCGCTGCTTCTGCTGGAGGTTTTTTTTTTCCCCGTCGTCCTCGTCTTCTCTCTGGTTCTGTTGGTTTTACTCCATATCGTCGTCACGTCTCGGCCTTGAATTGTGACGCATCTAGAGATAATCGTTGATTATGATTGGCGCTATGCAAATAAAACTGAATTGAAGAATTTAGCGCCCCCTATCTGTTTGCCATGGTTAAGAACCTGTCAGGATTCACAAAAAGGGTAGTCAATGGAAACTATTTCATTTCCTTTTATCAAATTTCTGAAAATTCGCTTTAAAAATGTGAGAACTTTTCCGTACTGTTTGAAAATGGTCGTTTTCGTCCACATTACTTCTTAAAGGTTAACGTAGAGTCACATGAACGACGAGACCAGCGCGTCAGTCACACTCACCTTCAGGCATCACGTGACTCCAGCCCTCAGGGTTTGAACCGTTTAAAAGGGTCAAAGTCAGTTTTAAAGTTTCGTCCATGTGGTTTATTCATGACAATTGTCTTTCTTTAAACAGATGGTGGAGCCGACGGTGACGGAATCCGAGCATGTCACACGGTGCAGAGGCGCGCGTATGAAACCGACTGAAACGTGACCTGATGGCGAGCGCCGTGGCACCAAACCGAAGGCTTTCAGTCCGTCTGGTACATGTTGCATTAACTGCCCACTGTTTTTCAGAAATGAAGAATCCAATTAAAACAAATTGTCAACATAAAATCTGAAAAAAACAAAACGTCGGCTCCTTTGACGTATGTGATGTTTCTTCAGTCATCGATGACACGATAAACAGCTTGGACGATTACAAAGTATTTTTTCAGTATGAAACTTCTTCTGCTTGAGTTATTATCCATGTATCATTGGTTCACGTCATCCATCATCCTCGGGTTCAGAATGGTGATTGGCTCCTCTTGGAGCCAATCAAGGAGGCCCCCCAAGCCAAGCCCCTCCCCCCTCAACATCACCCCATAAAAAGGAGAACATTGAATTGAATTTGCGTCTAACATCGCGTTGATGCCGACATGGACGGTTTTCTGTTTCAAAATAAAAACGACTCAGAAGTGACAAAAAAAGAGAAAATTATTAAGGGAAAAGAACATTTTCAATGAACTTCCTGAACCCAACAAGTGGTTTTCACATTTTTCTCAACAGTGAAAATGTGCCAAGAAGAAAAGGAAACAGATTTTTCAAGTAGTAATAAATACACAGCGAACATTTAAACTCATGCCACGTCTTTTCTTTATATTCTTTTATTGCTGTCTATTAATAAGATTCACAACCAAAACAAAACTCAAACTAATGACAAACTAATGCTCACACTCATTCACGCCAACGGGACGATTGTAAAAACTACAAAAAAAAAAAGTGATTTTCATCTTGTTGCCTGATTGAAAACTGTGAGATTTGTTTTGAATTAAGGTCTTTTTTGTCAACGTTACAGATTTTATCACTTATTACTTTTCATCACAACAGAAGGTGTTGAACGTGTGAATGTAGTTTGTCGGTTCCGTGTGATTTGATTTGGAATCTCTGGTTCTTCCTGTGGTGAATCTAAATATCCGTGAAGTTCTCCAGCCTCTTTGTCATGTTAATGGTTTGTAAGGATCTAATGAAGACGACAAAGCTGAAGCAAACTGAATCCACGGAGAAGTGAAAAGGCTTTAAACGGCGGTTTGTCGGCTGAAAAGCTCGAGTGTCACCGCAGACAGGAATGCTGGGATGCTCTTCTGGTGATGCAGATGGAGGTCCACCATCTCCCCCAGGGTTTTGGAGAACTCTGTCTCCATGAGCTGCATGATTCCGTTGGATTCCTGCAACAGCAGACGAAACACACAACACGTCACCAAGACAATATTCCGTGTCAAACAACGCGGCGCGAGCCTCTTCACTGGCGCCGCCGCCGGAGACAAACTTTAAAGCGAAGCAAGATCACTTAAAGTTGTTATTGTCCGCCGGGGATTGTGGAGCGCGGACGTGTGCGGCGGCAGATGTGTGCGCATTCGCAGCGGGGCGAAGGTGTCTGAATCTGTGTGGATTAATTAAAGGGAATGAGGAGCAGCTCGAGGCGATGGAGTGGAGGAGAAGGGGATGAGGGAAACCAGGGAGAAAGTAATTAAAGCCTGGCAGGGAGGGAGGGAGGTGGAGACGAGCACGGTCCCATGACGCGCTGCCAAGATATTGAGACGTCTGCGAAATGCTGCGTTTCCCTGCGAGGAAGAGACGCGGCTTCCGAAACGCAGGCGGGCGAAGGAAGTACGCGGCAAACTTTTCAAACAAACAAACGCCAGAGAGAAAAGGTTTTACTGGTTACACTGGAGGCAAAAACGCCACCTATCGACGTGTGATTCTGAGACGAATCACAACCGAGAACTGAATGGATTCAAACAACGGAGACGTGAAACCATTTCCTCCATGTTTAACCAACGACGTGGCGACTTTTGTCCTCATGTACCAAACCACGTTTAAAATCACAGCTGAATTTAAGGAATTTAAGGCTGCGCATTTTCTCATAAAATAATGAACAGACAAAACGTGGAATACGTCAAGTTCACATTGTCGACAAAGTCAAAGTCACTTTCCGTTTGGCTTCCAACGTTCTCTGAACATTCTTCTTGGAGGTTGTGAGACTTCTGTGAAAAAACATCATGTTTTGGGTCATTTTTGAGAATTCTAAAACTTTCAAGGACACTTTGCTTCTGGCTGTTGTAACAATGTCTTTTTTTCATAGGTTATAGTCAGAATATTTTTGTGGTATTTGCCCATAAAATCAATACATTTCTTGACAGAACATTGAGAACTGGCACAAATGTAACGTTTACGGTGACATTCACTGTCACATAAAAAAGTTCAATGACATACGTTCTGTCCATGAGTTTCACATCGCTTTACTGACTCACTCTGTATTAAAAAAGAAAGAAAATCCCATTTGATGAAGTAGTGAGTGTTTGCGAGGCAGCGTCGGCTCAACAGTCAAATCCCTGAAGGACGAGACGGGACGATAAACTGAACTAAAGACGTTTCCAGCTGAATGAACAACGAGGAGACGCACCGACAACCACTGGATGCGTCGACGTCGTCTCTCTAGAAAAAAACAAAATGCTCCGAAATGTAAACTACGAAGACAAGTGTCAGGACAGAGCTGAGAATATTTTATGTCCGTCTTCACTTTCCCAATGTGTTTTTCTTTGTGGAAGCGTGAACATCTGCAACGACGTAGCGGTTCGATGCCTGTGGAGACACAGTCAGCATCTGGAAAACCCTTCAATTGGATGATTAGTGCAGTAATTAATATACTTGCTTAACGAATGACCTTTGCTACCTTTAGCGGATGCAGTGAGTGACCGGAGGCTCAAGGCTACCACCAGCTTTTGTGTGACATTGCCTCTTGCTTTGACCTTCGATGAAGCACCGGCGTCGTCGTGACCTCACTAACACTGTTAGAGTTAAGAACACATGTGTTATCATTTTCCTCAATGAACATATATTAAGCCTCGTGTGCCTTTATATGCTAAATGATTCTTTTTTACT